>WOXC01004931.1:0-7500 GCA_011680675.1 Gymnobelideus leadbeateri
TTTTGCAAGCTTTTGATGAAGGACTTTTGACTTTTCTGTCTTCTTCTGGCTCCATGTTTTGATTCTTTTTTGTCCCCCCCCAAAAATTCTATGGTCTGATTGTGCTTCCTCTGCTTGCTTATCTTGCCAGCCAATTACTTGCTTTTTGAGCTCTTTGCCATGTTAGAATTCTGCTTCCAGAGTAGAGAGAGCTTTGTCCCAAAGTACTGGAGTTCTCACAATTGTTAGAGTAATGAGGAGGTCACCCTCTCTATAGCCACCACAAGCCCTGGCACAATGGCCACACACCCCAGGACCACCACCCAGGAATGCAACCCATATGTAAGCAGGTCAAAGCAAGGGTTATTACCCTCTTAATTATCCCTTGGTCCCCCTATGATGTGCTGGCCAGGAGCTCTGGAGGGAGACATGGTGAAGCAGCTGCAGCCACCACACCTTTGCAACCTCTCATCCCAGGGACAGGAGCTGGACTGTGCTCTTTTGCTTTTCTGTCAACTGGTTTCAGCAGAGTTCCCTCCTGACCTTTTGCTTTCGCTTTGACATTTATTGGTTGAGATGTCTGGGAACATCCACAGCTGCTGGGGATTCACTCTCCTGAAATCTGCTCTGACCTTTCTGGGCCTCCAGTCTGTGCTGCCTTGGGTCTGGGCCAGCATGGCTCATGTGGAACTGTGCTCAGCTCCCAGCCCAGTGTGTTAGACTCCTTCTGTTGGCCTGCCAGGCTGCTTTCAGTGGGAGATTTGTTTCTCTCTGTCACTTTGTGGGTTCTGTAGCTCTAAAATTGTTTTAGCGTCATATTTTACAGATATTAGAGATAGTTGGAGCTAAAGCTTACGCAAATTCCTGCTTCTACTCTGTCATCTTTTCACTGCACTCTAAAGGCCTCATTTCTAAAAAAATATGTAGAAACCTGACTAAAATTTAAAATAATACAAATCATTCCCCAATTGCTAAAATGCCAAAGGATATGATTAGGCAGTTTTCAGATGAAGAAATTAAAGCCATCTATAATCATATGAAAACATGTTTCACATCACTTTCGATTAGAGAAATGTAAATCAGAACAAGTCTGAGGTACCACATCACACCTATCAGACTGGCTAACATGACAAAACAGGAAAATCATAAACATTGCTGCAGGTGTGGGAAAACCGGAACACTAATGCATCATTGGTGGAGTTGTAAACTGATCCAACCATTCTGGAGAGCAATTTGAAACTATACCCAAAGGGCTATAAAACCGCATACCCTTTGACACAGCAATATAACTTCTAGGGCTGTATCCCAAAGATATTATAAAAAAAGGAAACAGGACCCACCCACACAAACATATTTATAGCAGCTCTTTTTGTGGTGGCAAAGAATTGGAAATTGAGGGTATGCTCCATCAACTGGGGAATGGCTGAACAAGTTGTGTATATGTATATAATGGAATACTACTATTCCATAAGAAAGTATGAGCAGATGGACTTCAGAAAAACCTGGAAAGACCTACATGAACTGATGCTGAATGAAGTGAGCAGATCCAGGAGAACATTGAACACAGTAACAGCATGATTGTATGTTGACCAACTGTGATAGACTTAACTCTTCTCATCAATGCAAGGATCTAATATACTTCCAAAAGACTCATGATAGAAAATGCTATTCACATACAGAGAAAGAACTGAGGAGTCTGAATGCAGAACCAACATACTCTCTTGTTTTTTGCTTTTTTATGGTTTTCCCCTTTTGTTCTGTTTCTTTTTTTTTCCATGACTAATTTTGAAGGAAAAAAAAATTCTATAACTGGGATTTAATGTCTGTTTGCTTTAGTTTCCTTATCTATGTAAAATGAGTATAATGATGGCCCCTACCTCTCAGGATTAAATGAGATAATATTTGTTAAGTACTTAGCTACATGCTATATAAATTATATTGTTAACATTATTTTATCACCATAATCATTATTTTCAATGATCCTATACCTTCACACTCATGGACAGGACAATGAGGTTACTTTGAAAGCAAAGTAGGTAGCAAAGTAGGTAGCAAAGTAGGTAGCAAGGTGAGCTTGAGCCTTAGAGGTGGTTACCTGTAACAGAGCTATTGGTTGAAGGTAAAGGGATTAATTCACTTCTATTAACTATTTTAACTAACTTTCCTTCATAGCAAGGTGCCAACCACAGTTGTTTATTTCTTTAGAAAGTATATAATTGCTGTCAACTCTCTCCATATTTTGTTACTCTGTGTCAGAGCCCCTCTTCTTCATCCTAGTTATACTTTTAACCAAGCGTCCAGTATTCTATGAAGGGGATTTGCTTTTAAGGATGGGTTGAGCCAAATGATCCCTTAAGTTATTTTTTTTTCTAAGTCAAGGATTCTATGATACCACATACATCTGAATAACATACAGAAATTCTGGAGCAATTAGGTAACAATTATGCCCATTTCTATCATGAGTTAAACTTTGCAAAATACTTCCCTTATGGTGATTTTTGAATTAAGCAGTGCATGTATCATTATCCCAATTTTCCAAAGGAGACAACTTAAGCTTAGAGATGTGAACCCATGAGAATTAGAATTGCAAGAGGTTTCATACACTTATCCCACAAAATGCAAAGCACTCGTTCCTCAAGGATGAGGTGCCAGGAGAGTAGTTGAATTTCATCAACTGCTTTCTAGAAAGGAGTTGATGTGAAAAAGGAGATGAGGACATTAATCTAATCCAACTCACCCTTCATTTACTGTACTAAGACCAGAGAAGGGAAATCATTTGCCACAGGTTGCACAGTAAGCAACAGGTGGGTTTTGCATCCAGGCCATCTGACAACAAATACAGTTTTTTAAGGGATTATTTTCTGTGTGTGTGGGTGTGTTTGCTCAGGGTCACAACATTCCCTGTTATCCAAAGACTGGTTAAATGAACTGGGGATATGTAGCATCAAGAAGACTCATAGGAGATATGATAGTAGTCTTCAAGGATCTGATAGGTTCTCATTCGAAAGAAGGCTTAAATTAGTACTACTTTGATTCAACTCAATAAACATTTATGAAATGATTACTATATACACCGGCACTATGCTAAACATAGGGGATACAAACAAGCAAAAAAAAAAAACAGTCCTTGGCCTCAAGGAAATTGAGTTCTAATCTTTCCCTTCTTTAGAGTTATAATGATGATGTACAGAGGTATCAAATTGATGGCCAATCTAATGCAAGAAGAGAATGCACAAAAGGGAGCTGAAAAGAGGGGAAAGTGTAAATGTCTGTAGTCATAATATTCCTTGGAGTCAAAACCAAAGTTGCTGATAGAAAATGGAGAAGGTTCAGATTCCAGTCTTCTAGAAAAGAACACTTTGAGAGGACTTTTAATGCATCATCCTCCAGTCTTTCAATCACCCCAGAGGGGTGGGATGACTAAAAGGGCTAAGAAGATGTTGAGTATCCAAAATTGAATCAATCAGCATGGTGAGACATTTCATGTGATCAATTTATCACAAATGTGACATATTGGTTCCTGGAGTGGAAATCAAGCAGAGCTGCTGGTGGAAAATAGAACTCACTCTTGAACTCACTTTCATTGAAAGGGATTTTGTTTCTAAGTGAAGATTGGGATGAAGAGAACATTCTAATAATCAGTGATGTACCATTGGAAGATATTTTATTAATCATCACTGGAAGACTTTGAACAGGCTCTATGAACATTTTCTGAGGATATCATAAAGTGGATTCTTAGCCATCTATGGTCTTGCTTAGATGTAATGTGATATCTCTTCTAATTCAGAAGTTCTGAGATTCTACTCCAGTATACACAGATCTCTTCCTTCTTTAGAGGCAGAATGGTGAAGTTCAGGGGTGGCAAACTGATGGCTACAGTAGCAGTGGCACATAAAACTCCAGAATGTGGCAAACAAGATTAAAATGCAATTGGAAAATAAAAATACAATACAATATTAATTTGTAATTTTCTAAGTCAATATACCTGCTATTTCTATTTGAGTTTGAGACTACTAGTGAAGTAGAAAGAGGGCAAAAGAGTTGAGTCTGAAGCATATCTTTCTCATTAGATGTTTAACTATGGGCAAATTATTTAAACTCCCAGAGCTTCCATTACTCCCCTGTAAATTAAAGATATTAGCACTACCTTATTCAGAGGTGTGTTGTAAAGAACACATTTATATAACTCTGAATTATTATTCTATGAATTCTTAGAGTACTTATAGTTTGAAGCATAGAACACTGTCAGATGTTGCTTAGCTATGCAGCAGACTTTAGTTCCTTTGTGAGCTGATGACTCATCTTCTCTGGGAGACTATAGGCTCCTTGAATAAAGGAAAATGTCTTGTCATTGTTGCCTCTACAGTGCCAAAGATGATAAGAGGTAGTATGGTTCAATGGTAAGCATCATAGACTGAACCCCTAGTTCTAACTTGTAGTTTTGGCTTGGTCACCCAACAAGCTTTGGAAGAGTATGTGATTTCTGTGATCTCCAGCTTACTCATCTCTTAAAACAAAGATAATGGTTCTTGCAGAATTATTGTTGTGAGGGTCCAATAATATCCTGGCTAAGAAATACTTCAAAAATAATAAAACTGGATTGAATTTCAACTGCTATATTAATGTTATCTCTTTTTTTTTCCTTCTGCAGTCCAGGATGTGTCAAACACTAATCATTGGGGCTCCACTGGCAGCAAGCACTGGGATAAAAATCTGGGTGATAACCTCTTTCTTTCTTGCATCTCTACAAATCTAATCACAGAAGACATAGGGCCTGCCTTCAGGGAGCTCACTGTCTGACCTAGGAAAGATAAAACAAAGGATAAGCTATGAAGGGATTTGGGAGGCCCCCTGGACAGCTCAGGGCTTGGTCAGAATTGGCTGTTTCTCAGCTCCAGCCTCCCTCTCTGATGTGACATTGGCCACAGGCAAAAAGGTCAGGCAGCTATTGTCTCTCTTGCACCAGAGGTCATATTTAACGAGCCACAGGGAATCCAGAGGACTGGACCTGTCATTCAGCTCCCTCCACACCATGTGTTGTTTCTACCCAAAGAATAAACACCATCTGCTCAAGCGATAACTCTTCTGCTGCCAGTGTGGTAGACAGAGAAGCAGACTTAGGCATCAGGAGACCAGAATTCTTTTTCTGGCTCTGATATTGACTCACTGTGTGACCTTGGTTAAATCACTCTCCTACTCTAGGTCTCATATTCCTTCTCTGTAAATTGAAGGAATTGGACTACCTGACCTCTAGTGTTCCTTCAAGCACAGTGTTCCAAAACGTTCTATGGTAGTTTGCAATTTGAACAGTCTACAAAGACATGAACAGTCTTCATCCCCATGCATTTGGAGGAAAAAAAAGAATGGAAGGAAGGAAGGAAGGAAGGAAGGAAGGAAGGAAGGAAGGAAGGAAGGAAGGAAGGAATTAGTTGATGACTAGAATTTCTCTCATGGGAGTACAGTCTATCTCTCTTTTATTTTCAAATGATAACTCTCTTGAAGTGACCTCATGGAGATGTACTATGCTCTGAGGACAGACAATTTCCTGAAACTAGACTCAAACGGGGTGTGGTAGAGAACAATTGGAAGGTGGACCCAGGGTGTCTGAAGGGGAAAAAGGAACAACAGGGGAGATGTCAAACACTAGAGGCAAATGTCCACTACTGTCATTGTTCAGTGGAGCTGGGTCTATTGTAAACACAGTTAACAATTTTCCAAGTAGTAAATCATTATTGGACTGGCCAGCAAGATTTTTCCCCATCCAAAATGGATAGAGATACTGAAGAAATGAGAGCATAGAATCATATGAACTTTTATTTTTACATTTAATTCTTTTATCAATTACATGTTAAGAAAAAATTTTAACATTCATATTTTAAAATTTTGAGTTTTAAATTCTCTCCTTTCTTCCCCTCCCTTTCTCTCCCCTTCCCTCCTCTCTCCATGAGAAAGCAAGTAATTTGATGAACATTTATACAATGAATATTTATACAATACAATTTATGATGAATATTTATACAATAGAATCATACAATGTTAAGCTTGAAGAGATCTAGGAAGTCATTGAGTCTAATCCTTACCTGAGGCATGAATGTCTTCTATGACATCACTAACAAATTGCCATCTAACTTTTGCTTAGCCATCTTCAGTGACAGGGAAGTCATTCCTACTAGAGTATCCCATTTCATTTAGGAATAGCTCCAAGATAGCTTCAGGAAATGGGCAATTTTCCATTTGAGTTGAGAAGGGAAGAAACAAGAAGTTGGCCTTAATTGAATTTATTTACACAAGCATCTATTAAATGTCTCCTAAACATAGGCACTTTGCTTAGGGCTGTGAATACAGAGAGAAAAAATGACAGAGCTCTTATCCTCATGGACATGACTATCTAATGAACTTATGATATGCTTGTAGAACTTGAACCCCTTGGAAAATGTACCCTAATCTCAGAACCATAGTTGACAAAACACTATTGATATGCTTACTTTTATTAGTGAGGCAGACTAGTTATATTAATTGAAAACAAAAACAAACGATTCAATAGCAAAGAATTAAGTGACAAGAAAAAACATTTTCTCATGCCTACTGAGGTATATTCTCCAATAGGTTACCATCTCACACTAATCTGCACACATTGTATGTCCCTGGACAAGTCATCTGATCTCTCTCAGCTTCAGTTTCCTCATCTATAAAATGATTATTAATAGGACTGGTGTCCCAGGGGCTTTACAAACTTTAAAGTCCTGTAGAAATGCTAGCTTTTATTATGACCAGTGAACATGAATGAAGCATACCAAAACAGGGAAAACATGAAGAGTTTTATATACCTCTACTTATATATGCGTAGTTTTATATATGTAATGTGTGTGTGTGTGTGTGTGTGTGTGTGTGTGTGTGGTATCACACGTACAAAGTTTGGTGTAAGAATATATTCAACTCAATATGAATATAAATAAGAACAGGAAGAAAGAAAAGTGATACTGAGGGGGAGAGGAAGCAATCATAAACAGCACAGTACAAACCATAACCTTGGAAAGAGGGTCATGAAGAGAAGATTGAAGGGGGAAAGTGTATCAACTTGAAATAAATAGGGAGTGAGGATTATAGAAAGAAGAAAAAAGTTCAAGAAAATAGGAAATAATTAGCTATCATAACTGTGAATGTGAATTGGATGGACTCACCCATAAAACCAGAGATTAGCAAAATGGATTAAAAAGCAAACTCCAACTAGATGTTTTTTACATACTTGAAACCTACTTGAAATATAAAGACTCCTGCAGAATTAAAATAAGGAGTTAAAGAAAAATCTATTATTCCTTAGCTGAACATAAAGAAAAACAGGGTAAGCAGTTTCAGACAATGCCACAGGAAACATAAGTTTACTTATAAAGGATAAAGGAGGGATGCTACATTTTACTGAAGAGTAGCATAGACAATGAATCGGTTCTAATACATATGTCCACCAAATGACACAGTATTTAAATACTTAAAGGAAAAAGTAAATGAATTACAGGGAGAAAT
>WOXC01004931.1:12500-64672 GCA_011680675.1 Gymnobelideus leadbeateri
TGGAACCATTTTCAGGACCTCTGTGGATTAGGAAAACATTTCCCCCAGAAAATATAAAGTCTTGATTTTTCATAGCCAAGGACCTGAGAGTAGGGCTGAACTCTGACTATTCTGGCTAAGAAAGAGTTCATGTGAAAAGACAAGGGGACATTAATAGACTCCAAGCTCAATATGAGTCAATACTGTGACTTGGCAGCTGAAAAAAAAGAAAAAAAGAAACCTCATTTGACTTTAGTCTGCCTTGGGAGAAATGTAATATCCCAGGAAGTGATAGTTCATCTGTCCCTGCCCTGGTCAGATCCCATTTGGGAGGTTGGGTCCAACCATGGATGCCGCATTGGATAAACTGGAGAAGATCCAGACAAAGGCAACCAGGATAGTGAAGGAATTGGAGATATAATAGGAAATACAGGTGCTGTAAAAACAAAATATATCAATAAGTATCTATTGAAGAAAAGCATTTGAAGAGAGGTAATGGAAGATGAGTTGAGGAGCCGAAAGGTGTAGATCCTAGTTAAACCACTTATTCACTATATGGCTTTTAGTAAATCACTTTTATTTCCTGGATCTTAATTTCCTCGTTTGTAAAATGAACTTTTTCCTAAATGATCTCTAAGGTTCCTTCCACTCTGACAATCTGTGAGCTTTTGAATTCCAGCTTAATATAAAGAAAACTCGATAATAATTAGCCCTTTCCCAACTGATTCATCTAACAAAAGGAGAAAACCAAGGACCAGAAAAAAAAGTGATTTGTTCCATGTCACACTGTAGGGTAAAGGCAGGACTGTGACTAAAAATGGAGCTTCTTAATTTCAAGACCAGGATGTCCCACTATGCTCTAATGTGTTCTGGGGTGGTTACCTTAAGTGAGAAAATGGAAGGTGAAGCATTGTGAGAAAAGAATGGCAGTCTAGGAATGGGAGGGACTATTATTCTAAGAACAAGTGTTACTAAAGGTTAACACCAGTAATCAAGAAGCTTCTATTAGTGGACTGATGAATCAGGGGCTGGTTTGAAGTCTTCTTGTGATGAGTGGTCATTTATTAGCTAAAGCCAGGACTTCTAAATATCTGTGGAGTTTTAATTATGTGAATGGAGACCAAGTCCTCTTAAGAATTGCCATACTGGGCAATTACTGGAGTTGACCACATCAATCAATTATTCAAAAAGTATTCATTAAGTATCTATTATGTGCTAGCTCCTCCTAAAGATAAAAAAGGGAAATAATTCCTGGCCTCCAAAAGCTTATATTTTATAGAGAAAGAAAATAAATGCACGTGAACATGTACACACTCCTCTGTGTGTGTGTGTGTGTGCGTGTGTGCGTGTATAAATTCTAGGTAGATATAAACTCATAAAGTTTTTTTTAAGTTTTATCAGTATAGGGCACTCCAGGTGAGAAAATGTCCTCCCCCAATTCAATTCAGTATCTGTTATATAACTTAGAATCTTTTTTACAATTTATTTTAGTTTTCAACATTCATTTCCACAAGATTTTGAGTTAGAAAATTTTTCCCTGTCTTTCCCATGTCCCTCACCCCAAGATAACAAACCTACTGAATACCCCTTCCCCCAATCTGTTCTCTCTTATATTCTTCCCCATACCCCCCTAACTTTCAAATAGGGTAAGATGGATTTCTATACCACAGTACCTGTATATTTTATTTCCCAGTTGCATGTAAAATTTTTTTTAACATTTATTTTTAAAACTTTGGTTTCCAGATTCTTTCCCTTCTTCCCTCCTCATTCACCCCTGCTGGGAAGATAAGAAATTTAATATAGGTTGTACATGTGTAGTTATGCAAAACATCTCCATAGTAGTTATACTATGAAAGACTAACTGTATTTCCCTCCATCCTATCCCACCCTCCACTTATTTAATTTTGTATTTCAACTCTGTCCCTTTTCAAAAGTGTTTGCTTCTAACTATCCTTACCCACAATCTGCCCTCCCTTCTATCATCCCCCCATTTATCCTCTTCCCACCTACTTTCCTGTAGGGTAAGATAACCCACTTGAGTGTGTATGTTTTTCCTTCCTTAAGCCAAATTCAGTGAAAGTAAGGTTGACCCATTCCCTTTCACCTTCCTGCTCTTCCCCTCTATTGTAACAGTTTTCTCTTGCCGCTTTTATATGAAATAATTTACCCTATTCTATCTCTCCCTTTCTCCTTCTCCCAATATATTCCACTCTCACCTCTTAATTTTATTTTTTAGACATCATCCCTTTATATTGAACTGATCCTGTGCCCTCTCTTTAAGTATACATGTACACACATATACACACACATATGTATATTTACACACATATACACCCTCTAATACATACATATATGTATGTATACTTAAATATATATATATATATATATATATATATATATATATTCCCTTTAACTATCCTCATACTGAGAAAAGTCTCATGAGTTACAATTATGGTTTTTCCATGTAGGAGTGTAAACAGTTCAACTTGAATAAGTTCCTTATGGTTTCTTTTTCCTGTTTACTTCTCATACTTTTTTTGCTTCTTGTATCTGACTGTCAAACTTTCTGTTCAACTCTGGTTTTTTCATCAAGAATGCTTGAAAGTCCTCTATTTCGTTGAATGACCATATTTTTCCCTGAAGCATTATATTCAGTTTTTCTGGGCAGGTGATTCTTGGTTTTAATCCTAGCTCCTTTGACTTCCATAATATCATATTCCAAATTCTATGATCCTTTAATGTAGAAGCTGCTAGAAATCGTATTATTTTGATTGTGTTTCCACAATAATCAAATTGTTTCTTCCTGACAGCTTATGATATTTTCTCTTGACCTGGGGACTCTGGAATTTGGCTATGATATTCCTAGGAGTTTTCTTTTTGGCATCTTTTTAAAGAGGTGATCAGTGAATTCTTTCAATTTCTATTTTGCCCTCTGGTTCTAGAATATCAGGACAATTTCCCTTAAGAATTTCTTTTATTATTTTCCTCTTTTTATTTTTTAGTTTATATCATTCATTTCTACAAGATTTTGAGTTACAAATTATCTCCCCGATTTTCCCTACCCACTGACCCACAACAGCGATCTCACTGAATATCCTCTCTCTCAATCTACTCTCTCCCATATCTTCCCCCATCCCCCTTCAACTTTCCAGTAGGGCATGGCGGATCTCTATGCCCCAGTGCTTGTATATCTCATTTCCCAATTACATGTAAAATATTTGTAATGTATATATTTAAACATTTTATTTTAAAACTTTGGATTCCAGATTCTTTCCCTTCCTCCCTTGTCACCCACCCTCACTGGGAAGATAAGAAATTCAATATACATTGTACATGTGTACCTATGCAAAACATTTACATAGTGGATATATTGTGGAACTGACCATATTTCCCTCCATTCTTATCCCTCCCTGACTTGTTCTATTCTCTACTTTGATCCTGTCCTTTTTCAAAAGTGGGTGTTTCCAACTTCCTTCCTCCCCAGCCTGCCCTCCCTTCCATTATCCCCGCTCTCTTCCCCTTCCCTTCTACTTTCCTATAGGGTGAGGTACCCTATTTAGCATGTATATCATTCCCTTCCTAAGCTAAATTCAATGAGAGTAACTTTGACCCATTCTCTTTTGCCTTACTATTCTTCCCCTCCATTGTAACAATTTTCCCTTGCCTCTTCTATATGAGATAATTTACCCCATTCTGTCTCTCCCCATCTCCTCTCATTATATTCCTCTCCCACCTCTTAATTTCACTTTTTAAGTATCATCCCTTCCTATTCAATTGGTCTTGGGCCCTCTGTCTATGTATACCTGTAGACATGTATACACACACTGACATATATATTCATATGCCCATATACCCTCCTATATAGACATATATGTGTATGTATACACACGCACACACACACGCACACACAGATATTTCTATTCGCTTCGACTATTCTCATACTGGGAAAAGTTTAAAAAGTTACATTTATGGGTTTTCCATGTAGGAATGTAAATAGTTTGACTTTGATTTCTTTACTCTGTTTATCTTCTCATGCTTCTCTTGCTTCTTGTATCTGAATGCCAAATTTTCTATTCAAATCTGGTTTTTCCATCAAAAATGCTTGAAAGTCCTCTGTTGCACTTAATCACCATATTTTCCCCCTGAAACATGATACTCAGTTTTATTGGGTTGGTGATTTTTGGTTTTAATCCTAACTCCTTTGCCCTCTGGAATATCATATTCCAAGCCCTTCAATCCCTCAGTGTAGAAGCTGCAAAATCTTGAGTTATCCTGATTGTGTTTCCACAATATCGAAATTTTTTTTTCCTGGATGCCTGTAATAATGTCTCCTTGATCTGGGAACTCTGGAACCTGGCCATAATATTCCTAGGAGTTCCTTTTGGGGATCTTTTCCAGGAGGTACAATTGATAGATTCTTTCAACCTCTATTTTGCCCTATGGTTCTAAAACATCAGGGCAATTTTCCTTGAGAATTTCTTGAAGCATGATTTTTAGGCTTTTTTTGATCATGACTTTCAGGTAGTTCAATAATTTTTAAATTATCTCTACTGGATCTATTTTCCAGGTCAGTGGTTTCCCCAATGAGATATTTCACATTGCCTACTATTTTTTATTTGTTTGGATCTGTTTTATAGTATCTTGATTTCTCATAAAATCATTACCTTCTATTTGCTCCCATCTATTTTTGGATGTATTATTCTCTTCAGTGAGTTTTGGAAATTTCTTTTCCATCTGGCCACTTCAGCTTTTTAAAGCATTCTTTTCCTCATTGGCTATTTGGACCTCTTTTGCCATTTGATTTAGTCTATTTTTAAGGTGTTATATTCTTGATTTTCTAGCAACATTCTCCTTTTTCTTCCCAATTTTTCCTCCACTTCTCTTACTTGATTTTAAAATCCTTCTTTAGCTCCTCATGGCCTAAGACAAGTTCATATTTTTGGAAGCCTTTGATGGAGGAGTTTTAACTTTGTTCTCTTCTTCTGGTTCCATGTTTTGATGCTTTTTGTCCCCCCAAAATGTTTCTATGGTCTGATTGCACTTCCTCTCTTTGCTTATCTTGCCAGCCAATTACTTGGCTTTTGAGCTCTTTGCTATGGTAGAACACTGCTTCCACAGTGGAGAGATCTGTTTTCCAAATTGCTGAGGTTTTGTCCCGGTAATGGAAGTTGAACCCCACAATGAGCTGGACTTTCTGATGTGATGAGAGGGGTTTGAACTGGGAGGAGCTCGTGTTGTGTATAGGGAGAGGCCCAAGCTGAGAGAGACCACAAGAACTTCTGGGAACAGCACTGTGGAGAGAGAGAGAGAGAGAGAGAGAGAGAGAAACTGCCAGCTGAAGCTGCCCAGACTGCTAAGGGCCAGCTGGAGCTTCCTAGGACTTTTGAAAATTGCCACCTACAGGTTCTGAGAGCTGAGGCGGCATGACCGTGGTGCCAGTATTTTCTCTCTGTTTTGATGTTACTTTATCAGATTCATTTGTTGGCAGAGGCCTCAGACCTTGTTGGGCCTAGGTTGATTTCACAGGCAGAAGGTGAATTGAAGATGATGCTGGCAATGTGCATGAATGTTATGGTATCTTTGTTAAGCTTTGTCTCCCCAGGAACAGAAACTGCTGAGATTTTGCCTCAGATCAAGATGAAGAAAAGACCTCTCCTTGGGTACTAAATGCTGTGATGATATTGTAACCTAATTGTGACCTAGGGGTGGATAGCCTTTGTGCTTTGTGGCTGAGCAAATGAATGTACTTTGTTTATTATTGGAAGCTAATCTACACTTGAGAAGAGAGACTTTGTGATTGACTAAATGAATGTACTCTCCAGGAGTGGAGTACTTTGACTTTTTACTTTGTGATTGAATTAAGGACTTGCTAAATGATTGAGTTACTCTGTATTTTGATTTTCTCATTTTTTTGCAAATATTTTACCTTAATTTGTTACTGAATAAATGGGGAGTTTACTATGCTCGTAATCTGAACCTTGGAAGTTGCTTATGCTTGACCTTACAGGTTTTCACAGTTGTCAGAGCTGTTGTTCAAGGTCTAAGAAGGGCTACCTGTCTACAGCCACCACAAATTCTAGCACACTGGCATTCCTCACCCCAGGATCTCTACCCAAGCCAGTCACCCAGATCCAAGCAGGTCAAAACAAGAGAGATTATCCTCTGAATGTTTGCTTGGTCCCCCTATGAGCTACAGGCCAGGAGCTCCAGAGGCAGCCATGTGGCAGCAACTGCAGCTGCACTGCTGCCACCTCTCAACCTGGGGCCTGGCTGGACCATGCTCTTCTGTCACCCAGTTTCAATAGAGTTCCTTACTGACCTTTTCTCTCTCTTTGGCATTTTTGGGTTGAGAGGTCTGCAAACTGCCACAACTGCAGGTGATTCACTCTCCTGAAGTCTGCTCCTGTAGGTCTGGACCACTGCTCAGGGCTGCCCCAAGTCTGGGCCAGCATGGCTCATGGGGGACTGTGCTTGGCTCCCTGGCCGGTGAGGTAGATCCTTCATGTAAGCCTGCTAGGCTGCCTTCAGGAGGAGATTTGTTTCTGTCTGTCACTATGTGGGTTCTGTAGCTCTAAAATTTTAGAGTCATATTTTTACAGGTATTAGAGGTGGTTGCAGCTGGAGATCAAGCAAGTTCCTGCTTTTACTCTACCATCTTGGCCCTACCCCCCAACCCAGAATCTTAGAAAGTTGCCTGGGGATACTAAGAGGTTAGTTGGCCTGTCCAGGGTTATGTAGCCAGTAAGTATCAGAAAAAATTGGAACCCAGATCTTACTATTTCAGAGGTCTACTGCCTGTTCATTTCAGTCTCCTGTCTTTCTATAAAAATAACATATTAAGATAAACATAAGGTAATTATATTGGGTCTGGGGACAAAGTTCTCATGTAGGAAGTAGCACTAGAATCTAACTTTAAAAGGTGTGAGGGATTCTAAGAGACGGGGAGAGAAGGGTGGGTTTTCCAGAAAGAAGAAAGTGGGTTTTTTTTTCTCCCCCAAAGGCCTAAATATTTGAGATAGAGTATCATTTGTGAGGAATAGCAGAAAGGCCCAATAGCAGATTGGACTAAAGAGTACATGAAAAGGAATAAAATACAAGAAAGAAAAGCACACTTGGACAATATTGTGAAGGGCTTTTAATACTAAACAAAATAATTTTTGTTTGATCCTAGAGGTAATGGGGAGCCACTAGAGTTTATTGAGTAAAAGAATGACATGGTCAGACTTAAGCTCTAGGAAAAACCTTGGCAGCAGGGTGAAGGATGGACTACAGAGGAGAAGGATGAGACAGGAAGATCAATTTAATACATACATGTACACATACATATATATGTATATATACATATGTGTGATAGGAAGGAAGGAAGGAAGGAAGGAAGGAAGGAAGGAAAGAAGGAAGGAAGGAAGGTAGGAAGGAAGGAAGGAAGGAAGAAAGGAAGGAAGTTAGGAAGGAAAAGAAAGAGAAAGAGAGAAAGAAATAGACACAGAGACAGAAAGACATGTAGACAGAACTTTGATTAATCTCTTACTATATGTCAGATAGTGTGTTAAATGCTGGAAATATAAATAAAAGCATGCTAGATAGTCCCTGCCATCAAAGACATTACATTCTAATGAGGAAGACAAAACAAAATGGAGCACTGGGAAGGTGGTAGCAATTCATGCCTGTGCCTGGGGTCGAATTGCTAGAGATATTCAGCAGTTCTCTGGAGACCTGTGCCGGGGGGTACCAGAGCCAGCTTCAACCTGCTCAAGAGCCAATTGATAAATTTTAATATGAGCATTTACACCTCAGACATCAGTAGAAGTAAGAAATCAACCTTAATTTTTGGCTTTGTTGATTGTCTAGACTTAAGAAAGTGATGAAGAAAATGTTAATAATGCAGATAAAACTTGAAAATGTGTCATGCATGACTTTTTTATTCTTTAGAGATCTGGTACTTGAAGATATACAAGTACATCCCTGCCTGGAACTGAGAAATATTTGGCCAAATTTGGCTTATCAAAGTCCATACATAAATGTTTCAGAGATGGAGCATGATTTTCTTGTGGGTGAGGGAATGGAGGGGATGTTTGCAGTAGAGATATCTGGAGGATTAGCAGATTGTTGCCATATTTCAGAGAAAGTTGATAATTTCCAGGATCATCGAATCCTGTGGTGAATACAAGGAACTATAATAAAGGAATTTTGTGACACTAAATCAAGAATTTGTATTTGATTCATGACTTTACTAAGAACTCATTGTTTCATCTGAAGTAATTCTCTTCATTTGTTTGGGGATTGTAAAATCTATAAAATGAAGATGATATAACCTAATTAATAGCTTTACATTTTACCAAACACTTCTCATGTCTTATCTAATCCTATCATAATAACATTGATCCTTAGAGTGCATTGGCAAGTCATATGGTAATTCCCAGCACTGTGGAGAACAGAGTGGCAGGGCCAATGGTGAAGCTTGGTGGTCCTCCATCAAATAATTTTCTCTTTTGCTAGATGGATTATAATTAGTGACTCCCTGTTAATCCAGGAACTGGATCCAGACATATCTATCCATTACAAAAAAGCTGGGGTGGAACTGGAGGGCCCAGGCACAAAACACTAGGGAGAGAGAAGTGTGTCTAAGAGTCAGGAATTAGAGCTCTGAGATCCCTTCTAAGAAAGTAGGATTGGTGGTGATGGGAAGGGAGGTTGGCCTTGGGCAAAAGGGGGAAGGGAACATTGGCAAGATGGTGGGGAGAAGGGATTTCCTTGGTATTTGCTCTGTAATACCCTCTCTTGCCCAATAGTGTCTAGGGAGGGATCAGCTGGGGTGGCAGAGTGGTCTGGAAAGACTACAGATGATGTCCATTCCTGCATGTTTGATGAAGTGAGTGTTCAAAATTTGCAAGTAATTCTGCATGAATAGCCTGTGACTATTTGGCAATGTGCAGCACAGAGGAGGGCAGAGGATATTGGATTTAGGGTGGTTCAAATTCCACCTCAAACACTTATTATCCTTGTGTCCCTGGGCAAGTCATTTAATTTCTGTGAACCTCAATTTCTTTATCTGAAATAGGAGGCAATTGGGATCAATAGCCTCTAATTTTTCTTCCAGCTCTAAATCTATATTCCTAGGAGTATGTTTCAGTCCTGGTCAGAGACTAGTATACTCTGTTGGTTCATGGAACTCAGAAATAGAGTATCTACTGGTCTCTTTTTGCTTTCTCTACTTCTAAACACAACTCCTTCTTTTTATCTCAGAGGTGATATGATTCCATAATTTGGGTAGTGATGATGAGTTCCTGACAAGAATGAGATCTATGACTTACATAGTCTGAGCCTCCATCAGTCTGTGTAGAAAAATAAAGTGCCCTCATAGGCATTTTCAGGAATCAGAAATGACAAATAAGTGAGTGAGGAAGTGATGGAATAAGTGAATGAGTCAGTCAATAGACAAATAAGTGAATGAGTAAGCGAATTCATTAACTCATTCCTTCTTTTCTAATTTACTCACCCATTCATTCATTTATTCATTCAATCACTTTTAATTCATAAAGACAAAGTGGTGAATAAATGATCTGGGAATGAGTGAATACATAAGGGCATCACTTATGCCTTCAGGAGGTAGCAATGAAGGAATAAATGGACTTATTTATATCTATTATACTTTCAGTAAATTTGCCTAAGCTGTCATGCCCTTTGAGTCCAAATAATCCTAGGGTCTTCCCTGTTAGAGAATTTCAATTTCATTACAGTAGATAACTCATGGAAAAAGTGTCAAACACAGAAAGCAAAATGAGGGTGAATAGAGGTCACAACTCTAAACACTCCATGTTGCCAACATTGAGATGGTGGTTTATAGTCTTGTTGTGACTTTATGATACTCAACTGCTTTTGAGGACCAAGAAACCACATCCTTTCTCCTCATCTGCAATTTTCCTAAGATACTGCTCAACCCTCAGCAGCACCAGTCATGCCCCACCCTCCACTAGTACAGTGTCCCTTTTTACTGTATCTGGGGGACAGATGGCCTGGCCAGTTCTTTTAACCTTTCTTTCAAAGGCTTCATTTTCTGCAGATAGAATTGAAGATACAGAGAGGGAGATTCAGTGGCCTGGTAACTTCCTTAGCTAACAGGCCAGTGATTGATACAAAGCCTCTCTCTTGTCCTAATACTATCCCTGCTTTTATAGGGTTCAAACTCCGACACTCTGTTACAGACACATCTATTTCCTGGGAAGAGGCCATTACCGCAACAGCAAATAGCTCTACGTCTAGGTTCTCCCAAAGCTGCCTGTGCCAAAGCCTTGAAGGAAAGCCCTTCTTGTCTTTGGTGACAGTCTAATTACAAGCTCTGGTGGGGGCTAGGAGGAGGTGATGATGTGGGGAATGCTAGGTATAGACATGCCAGTAGAATGTAATAAACACTTGGGGAGAGAATGGGGGATGGAAGACCTGATTTGGATCTCTGGCTGTGCCCATATGAGCTAGGTGACTAGCTGCATGACACTTCTCTCTGAGCCTCAGTTTATTTCTCTATAAAATGGGGAAAGTAATATTTAATACTCCCTACCTCACAACTTTGTTGTAAAGAATGAACTCTGCAAATTTTAAAACCTCTAGAAATGAAAACAAGGTTTATGAAATGAAACCACAGAGGCAAATGTTTTATAAATTATAAAGGGCAATGAAAAATAAATGACTATTATTCTAATTACTGCTGCTGCTCTGATTTATAGATAGATTCATGATCTCAAAGTGTGTCTTTCCTCCACTGATGTAGAGCACAGCACCATCAAGCTTTCTTTCTCATCCTGCATGATTCTTACATATATCATTATAATCATTCTTATTTTCACTGAAGATATGCCATGCTGATGAGGTCTCTACTTAAATGAGAAAGAAGGTCCTTGGATCAATTGATTGTTGTGAGACCTAGTGAAGGCGTCCTCAGATACAACCCTGAATATGCTCAAAATTTGGTTTTAAGAACCTACAGTTCCCTTTCTGCCAGATCTCACTCACCCTCAAGTTTATGTAACAATGGTGATGTCAATCAGCCAGCAAGCATTTATTAAGCATTTACAATGTATGAAGCCCTATTCTAAGTGATTGGGATAAAAAGAAAAAGAGAAAACAAATAGTACCTGTCCTCAAGCATCTCACATTCCAAATAAGGAGACAATATGTAAGCAAAAATTTAGATACAAGATATATGTGGAAGAGATGTAAAGTAATATAGTAACTGGAGGACTGACTGTATGTGGTCCCCTTTAGAAGATGGGATTTGGGCTTTGTCTATGAGGAAACCAGGGAATCTGGTGTATATTAAGTAGCATTTAACTTGGAGGCAGAAAGTCTGATTTGGGTCCAGCACTTACTACTTATACTTCAGAAAAGTCATGTTGCTTCTTTCAGTCTTAGTTAGGGGCAGCTAGGTGGCATGATGGATAGAGCCCTGGGTTTAGAATCAGGAAGACTCA
Source organism: Gymnobelideus leadbeateri (assembly GCA_011680675.1). Classification (NCBI taxonomy): domain Eukaryota; kingdom Metazoa; phylum Chordata; class Mammalia; order Diprotodontia; family Petauridae; genus Gymnobelideus; species Gymnobelideus leadbeateri. The sequence continues at coordinate 23,945 of WOXC01004931.1, forward strand.
TCTGGCCTCAGATAATTATTAGATGTGTGACCTTGGGCAAGTCACTCAAACTGTTTGCCTCGGTTTCCTCATCTGTGAAATGAGCTGGAGATGGAAATGGCAAACCACTCCAGTATCTCTGCCACGAAAACTCCAAAATGGTGTCACAAAGAGTTGTATTCATCACAATAACTCCTTTTCTGTCAAATGAGTAGAACAATTGCACTAGCTATACCATGTGGTTTGTATGAAGAATTACTTTATAACCCTTAAAGTGCTATACAAATAGTGGTTATTATCATTATTAGTTCTTAGTTATGAAGTACAAACTGTGTGAAATGGCCTTGTAAATAACACCTCAGAGTAGCATTGGGTAGTTATTATTAACATCTCCTCAACAGACGTCTGGTTAGAAGACACACAAAATATATTTTCAGTATGACACTGACTATCCTGGCTCCCAGAGATTAAAGGTCAAGTATGTTATATTTCACCCCTCCTCCAGGGTTCTCCAGTACTCTTAAGGGGTTTTGGAGTGTCTAGGCCCTAGCAATGTCTCCAGTCTCCATCATAACTTCCCCTCAGATGAAGGGAACTCCTTTGCACTCCAGTTCCATTAAACCACTTAATGCTCAGATTAGTTTTTGCAAAAAGATATTTATTCCAAACATATAGTTACAAATATACAAATAGCTTAGTTCAGGTCATATACAACACAGTCTCAAGTTCCAAGTAAAAAGTCACAATTAGGATTGAGTCCAAGGCACCCTGGTTTCTCAGGGGCTTCTCCAGGAGGCTGGCTAAAACACCACACCTGAAATCCTGGCTCTAAGATAGCCAGGGCTCAAATTCCTGGTCCTGTGTGGATTAGCACTTGTACTTGAAACTGAGGAGGACACATGAAACAAAAGAGAAACAGAAAAACAAATACCAGGCTTATTTCTTGGAGCCATGAGATAAAAGGAGAGATTGAGGGGAAGGTATACCTCCTTTTTAGTTCAGTTCGTAGGACCTGCACTGTGGATGAATTGTGTATTATCTGCACCCTCAAGAAACAGCAGGAAAGAGACTAAGACTGCACCAGTCTGGAATATTAAAGATGCAGCGTGTTCCAGCTATTCAGCCAATCAAAGGAGGCTATTCCTGACCACTTGGTAAGGGAACTCAGAGAAGCAGAAGGCCCCCATGTTGAGTGATCTGGGCATGCTCCAAGGCCCCTTTAATTAGTATTAATTTTGGGAATGCTAAGAAGAAATGCCTTATCTTTGATGGACTGGGAAGTATTTAAGTGTCACTAGAGACAGAAGGTTGGACAGAAGCTGACTATCTGGGGATTTCAGAACCTGTGATATGCCCCAGAGACCAAGGAAGGTTTAGGGTAAGTCAGAAAGATGTATCCTATTCAAGATGACCACTGTTAAACTAAGCATAGTCAGAGAACAGTTGAATATTAGTAATAATTATTAAATTAGTAATTAAATTAAATTAGTAATTTTATTAAATTAGTAATTAAATTAAATTAGTAATAATTATTAAATAATCATTTGGAATACAAATAATAGAGGGAAGCTAGGAGTAAGGACAACTGGATTTGGGTCCTGGCAAGCAGACCCCTCGGTAGGCTTTTCCAATAGTACAGATATGAGGTAATAAGAGCCTATAACGAAGAGTGATGATGTCTGAGGAGAGAAGGGACATATTTTACATTGAAGCTATTCTCAGAGAATTCAGGTAACTTCCTATTAGGACTCAGGAGATTACAGAGATCTTTGAGGTTAGATAACTTGGGATACTTTGTATGGACAAAAATTAAGAGAGAAATGGGCACAGGGCACAAGTGCTATTTTTTTAAATGAAGGGTTGCCATATGAAAGAGAAAGCAAGCTTGTTGTCCTTGACTCAGAAGAGCAGAACTAGGGAAAATATAGTCATTACAGGAAGGTAGAATTCAACTGTATAGAAGGATGGATTATTGAGACAATTAAAACTGTCAGAAAATTTTATGTTGTCTTAGTTGGTTTTGGGTTTCCCCATTGCTGGCGATGTTCAAATAGATTTTGGATAATCATTTGTTGGTGACATTGGAGCAGAATGCTTTGTTTCATGTGGAGGACGGATTAGATTTTTCCATGTTCCCTCTTACCTCTTTTATTCTGTAACTCTTGTCCTTTTTAATGAGAAATAGCTTCAAAACGTCCATCAGTAAGCTATGAAGGCAGTGCAAAATTGAAACTCAAAAAGCCAATAAGGTAGGGTGGATAGAAGACTAGGCTTGGAATTAGGAAAATCTCTGTTAAAATCCCATCTCTGAACCATTGTAGCTACACAAGCTAAACAAACCACTTAACATTTCAGGACCTTGGACAACTCCACAAGATTGTAAGTTATAAAGGAATTGCCAAGCTACATGGATGGGGAGAGGGGCATTTACACACTGAGAATTCTCTACAGTAATTAAATCCCAGTTTCTTGACTCCTGTGATCCTCCCCCCCCAAAAAAAACCCCACTATCTCACAATGTTATTATTAGGATCCACTGACAAAGTATGTAAAATGCTTCGCAAACTTTCAAGTGTTATATTCAGGTTAGCTATCTGCATTGTCATCATCACCACCACCATCATCAGATCATTGCCTTCATTATTATCACCATTATTTCAATCTATCATTCATGCAGTCTCATGCCCACCCCAGGAATTCACAGTTTGTCCATTCATTTATTCACAGACTCAGCACTTAGCACAGTGGCTAGGTGCTTAATAAATGTTATTGACTGATCGATTGACTCATTCACATGATCTTAGAGTTGTCAGGATCTCCATAATGCAGCTAGTCCTACTTCACCCCAAATCATCATTTATCCCTATGACATCCCTGAGAAATGGTTACCTAACCTTTTGGCTATAATAATGGGGAGCTAACTCCTTCTTGAAAGAACTTATTGCTTTTCCCCATCTCCCCTAAACAAGAGAAAACCTATTCCCACTGTGAGATGACTTTAAAATTTATAAACAATAAATTAATTAATCCATTAACCACAATTTAATAAGTAGTTATTTTAAAACTACAATATTCTGCAGCAGAGGTAGACAGGACCCAGGAGAAATGAAAAAAAAAAACATGATTGCTCCCCTCAGGGAGCTTAAATTATAGTTGGGGAGTCATGCTTTCTATATGGGACTCAATTCAATAACAATCCAAGAAATCAGTAATTAAAAATGAATGAATGAAAAGAATTTTATTATTTGCTTATCATGTGTTGAGTACTGGGAATTGAAATAGAAAAGTCAAGACTGCTCCTGCTCTGCAGGAACTCATATTTTGATTGGGGGAGACACCAGATAAAGGAGGTTTCAGATGTAAGTGAATGGTACAGATTGTAAGGGTTATAGGAGCTCACCAAGAAGGAATTCTGGTTTTGACCTGAAAAGTTTCCTGAAAGGAGATAAGCACTACACACCAATGTAGAAAAGAAGGGACTTCACACCAATGGCTCCCTAATACCTAAAGGTTCAAATATGTAATTCTCTGTTTGACTTTGAAATCCCTTTACAACCTAGACCTCTCCTGCTTTTCCAAACTTCTCACATCTTAACTCCCTTCAAAGATCACTACAACAACATGGCCATTTTTATTACTCCTTACACAGGGAATTCCAAGTATTTTCTCTGGTTATCCCAGATGCCTAGAATGCTCTCCCTTTTCATCTCTGCTTCTTGGCATCTCTGGCTTCCTTCAAGTTTCAGTTCAAATCCCAAAAGCTGCAAGAGGTTTTCCTGGTCTCACTTAACACTACCACCTTCTCTCAGAGATTACCTCCCATTTATACTCTCTATATCTTGTATGATGATAAAAATAATAAGAATCACTTGAATTTATGTAGCGAAGGTAACTGATATTTGTTAAGCACCTACTATGTGCCAGGGACTGAGTTAAGAGCTTTATAAATATTTCATTTTGCCCTCACAACCTGGGTGATAGGTTCTATTAGTGTTCCTGTCTTACACTTGGGAAAACTGAGGAAAACAGAAGTTGTAATGTATCTATGGTCACACAGCTTGTATTTATCTGAGATTGAATCTGAACTCAGGTTTTCCAGACTCCAGTTACACCATTTTATCTAATGTGCCAATTAGCTACTATTTTATGGTTTTTCAAAGTGTTGCCACATCCATTATTGTTAACTCCTCCAAGAAAGGGACTATTTTAACCTTTCTTTGTATCCCCAGTGCTTAGAACAGTGCCTAGTACATAGCAAGTGTTTAAAGAAATGCTAATTGATGATGGTGATGGTGGTGGTGGTGATGATGATGGTGGTGGTGGTGGTGGTGATGACGATATTGATATTGATACATTCGAAGTTAAGGGCTTGAGTGCTGGCACTCACATGGCACCACTTTTCTTAGCCTCCATTTCCTCATCTGTAAAATGAATGAAACTTTAAGGCCCTTCACAAATCAATCTGCAACACAATAATCACATTATTCCTTTGAGGTCTAAGTCCTGTATTACTATGGAGAAGGGATAGGACAGGGACAGGGTGTGAGGAAGAAGGTAGATATCATTGGTGGATTGTAACAGCTTGATCAACATTTATAACTCTATTTTGTGAATCAAGAATTACCATGGTTTGGTAGTGCTGGTGTTGGTTTTGGTGGTGGTATGTGTGTATGTGTGTGTGTTTGAGCATGTGCAAGTGAGTATGCACATATGGGTGTTGTAAGCTTTGAGGTGAGAGGTTAATGAAATCCTGACTAGAGTAGAGGTTACAGGTTGCATGTTTTGGGAGGAAGGGGAGATAAGAAGTCCATGGGAAAGTGAGGCCCTGATACTAGTTACTCAAGTCCTCTGTTCCTCAGTTTCCTCATGTGTACAATGTTCTAGCTTATCACTATGATTACTTCGAGCTCTAAATCTGTGATTCAAAGATTCTATTAATTTCGAGATGAGGCCAAATTAAGGAAAGTCTTGAATGTCAGACAGAGAAGTGAAGAATTGATCCCCTAGGAAGTCTCTCCTGGCAGGTCTATCTAGAGAATGCAGAGATATTTATTCAGTAGCATATAATTGAAGCCAATAAAAATCCCATCTTATTTCCTGCACCTCTTTACTTGCCTAATGCTCTGTGATCTCTTCTTTTGTTTGGCCTTCACCTCCTGCCCTCCCATCTCTACAGTTGGGTACCTGGCTGAAGGATGACTGCCATTTCCCTGTCTTCCTCGCCCAGCACTGTAATGGGGTGGGAGGGATTCCAGTGGCTCATTGACATGATTGGAACCAATTGAGAAATTAATTGCATGATGCTTCAGAGGCATTTCTTTCCCTTCAGAGGTGGGACTATATTATCAATAAAGGTCAGAACTATTTGCAGTGCTGGTAGGGGTTGGGGCACTTCTTAAGATCATGGTAACCCTCTGCACACACGGCAAAAGCAGGAGCTATACTTAGCATGGTTCTATGAGGTCTCCAAAATGTGTTATTTTTTAGAGAATGTTTGTACTCTATTTTTTGATTCTCATAACAATGTGCTATTATTATTCCCATTTTGCAAATGAGTAAATTGAGATTATAAGGGATTTGATGGAAAAACACCACTGGTAACAAAACTAGTAAATGGGGACTTGGAACCAGGTCTTCCTCACTTCAAAGCAAAGTTCCCCTGACTATATCTCATTGCTCCCTAATTCCAGGCAGCTTTAAGTTTGTTATTCAAAAAATCAAACACAAAAAAACTAACAATACTAGTTTGCCAAAAAAAATGAGATGGAAGAGGGAGACAGTGATGGTTTGGGCAGGGACTATTCAGACTGTGTGACATTGCACAAGTCACTTAGAATTTTTGATTCTCATATTATTTATTTGAAAAAGAGAGAAAAACTAGCTCCTACATTTGTGTCATATCATCATTAATAAGAATAAATGTGATTTTCTATGTAGAGCTTTCTCTAAACCATAAGATAATATATTAATGTAAATTTTTATTGTTGACTTAAATGTAATTATTAAACAACCTACTGAGTATAAACATCAGTTTTTTTGACTTAGTGCCTTGAAGGATAATCAAGGGAGTGTGGTCAACTAGAAAAGAGAACTAAATTAAGAGTCAAAGGACCTGGGCTTAAACCATGGGATCAAAGACTTAACACTAGAAAAGCACTTTAACAGTCATCTAGATCAAACGTTTCATTTTACAAGTAAAGAAAACTGAAGCCTAGGGAGTAGAAGTGACTTGGCCAAGTTATAAGCATCACAGGTGAGATTTAAACCCATATTCTCTGATTATATAGCTGAAGCTCTTTCCACTGTAACATGTTTTCTTCTCCAAAGTCAAATAATTTTAATTTTTAAAAACTCTTCTCATATGAAAGGTAAATTGCTTACACTCTCCGGCCCCAATTTCCTAATCTGTAATCTTTGGTTCTTTGTTCTGTTAAAAATCCAAATAGGAAAAAACGCCAATTGTGTGAAATTCTTATTGGTTTTGATTTGGGTGGGGGGAGCTAGGAAGTGCAGTAGATAGAGTACTGGACTTGGAGTCAAGAAGTCCTGAGTTCTAATCCAGAGTAAGATACTAGCTGTGTGACCCTGGGCAAGTCACAACCCTATTTGCCTCGGTTTCTTCATCTGTAAAATGAACTGGAGAAGGAATGGCAAAACATTCTGGTATCTTTGCCAAAAAAAAACAAAAAAACCCCCTCAAAAACAACAATAACAACAAAACAAAACAAAACAAAACAAACAAACAAACAAACAAAAAAAACTCCAAATGGGTTCATAAAGAGTCAGATGCAACTGAAAACAACTTGGCTTTGGACATCTTGCTCATTTCATTCCGGAACAGCAAAATGAGATCCGTGGTCACTAAAAATGGGACAGCTTGGATTCAAGCTATAAAATAAGTTGATGAATATGTACTGCTCATACTATGATTTGTAGTTGATTAATTCCATTAGTACAGAAATGTTGGGTAGGCACTATAGACAGTGATTGAGTTCCAAAATGAATTCCAGGAGGCCAAGATCCAATTTGGGGAGTTCTGCAAGACTTTCAATGATCCTAAGCTATTCTCTGCTACCAAAGCCTCTCTTTGTAACACCAGCATTTCCCTGAGTTTGTTATATGACTGCTCAATGTAATTAAGAGGATGACCATTACAGGTGATTCAAGAGGCAATGGAAAGATGTATGGTGGATTAACACAGGCTACAAAATATGGCCAATGAATATTTTGCAAAACAGTCTATAAAAGATAAAATCAAGCATATGTGGGATTCACAAAGGAAATAGTATGGTCATTTAACGAGAGCAGAAGAGAACAACTGGTCTGTCAACAGGCATTTATTAAGCACCAACTATATGACAGGCAGTGAACTGATTGTTGTGGATAAAAAGCAAGGCAAAAAAATAGTCCCTGCTCTTGAGGGACTCACATTCTAATGGAATAAATAACAACTATGTACAAATCAGCTTTATACTGTATAAATTGGAGATAATCTCAGATGGAAGGCACTAAGATTAAGGGGTATTAGAAAAGGCTTCTTGTAGAAGATAAGATTCTAGCTGGATATTGCAGGGAAATTAGGTGGTAGAAATGAAGAGGGAAAACATTTTCAGCATAGGAGACAGTCAATGAAAATGCTTGGAATCAGCAACTGGAGTGCTTCGTTCAAGAACTGAAATGAATCTAGTGTCATTAGATAATAGAGTAGGTGGAGATAAGGAAGGTATAAGAAGATTAGGAAAGAACATGTTACAGAAGGTGTTGTATGTCAAACAGTGGATCCTGAGGGTGCCTGAGAATTACTAGTGTTTATTGAATAGGAGTATGACATGATAAGACCTGCACTGTACTAGGGTAACAGATAATCAGTCAACAAGCATGTATTTAGCACCTGATATGTGGAGGAATTGTGCATTTCAGATATAAAGAAAGGCAAAAACACAATCTTTGCTTTTAAGGAAATTAATGGAAAAAACTTACAATGACAATAAAAATAACATGTACATTTTATTGAACATAATAATAAATAGCACATAAGATATATACAGAGTAAATGGAAGGTAATCTGAGAGGGGAAGGTAATAGCAGCTAAGGAGGACCAAGAAAGTGGTACACTGACATCCATGAGATATAAATACAATCTGAAAAGGGCTTCTATTATTGGATATATCTTCTATAGAGGGTTTATAGAAAGACAAGCACACAGATCATACAGGAGGAAAAGTCATGAATTGCTGATTGTTGGCACTGATAAAGGAAAGGGGTGTAACCATTAGCTAAGATCATGGATCCATTAAAATTTCTGATGTCTCTTCCTCCTATTCTTCTTCCCCTTCATGCTCCTATTTATCCTATCATTCCTCCTCTTGTTTGTCCATCTCTTCCTCCTCCTTAGGTTCAGGTTTGTCCTTCTTCTTCCTTTTCCTCATTATTATTATCACGATGTCTAGGGAACATTAGGTTCTTGAAGTCTATTCCATCACAACACAAGGTCTTTCAGGTACTAAAAGCAGACAGGAAATAAGTACTGGACCATTGATAGAAGGATTGTCTATTTTCTGACAGTTTACCTAACTAAATTGACTTTGGGATGATATTTGTTTTGTTTTTACCACAGTGATTCTTGAAGTCTGCCTACTAAGTTATTAGGGAGGGAAAGGTTGAATCTCAATGAAGCAATCGATCAACAAGTAGTTATTAAGAAATTCCTATATTCCAGGTATATACTAGATGATGAGTAGACAAAAAAGACAAAAAAATTCCTGAAATATGGGGCAGCTAGGTGGGGCAGTGAATAGAGCACCAACCTTGGAGTCAGAAGTATCTGAGTTCAAATCCAGCTTCAGACACTTGATCATACTTGCTAGCTGTGTGACCTTGGAAAATTCACTTAACCCCAATTCCCTTGCCTTCCCGCTCCATTAAAAGATCCCTTAAATAATCCTTGTTCTATAGGAGCTTACAGTCTATCAGTGAAAGACAATGTATGAGCATAGGATCCAAGTTAGATCTGGAAAGGACATTAAAGGCTGAATATGACTCCATTATTTTACAGTTAAGGAAACTAAGACCAAGAGAATGTAAGTGATTTGCTCAGGGTCACAAATTTAATATCTGAGGCAAGATTTAAATTATGGTTGACTGATTCTACCCACCTTCTATCCAGAATACTGGAATGTCTTTCAATATATGTGTGTGTGTGTAAATATATTGTTTGTATAGACTTATTTACAGAATAATTATATGCAGATGATAAACATAGAACAACAGTACTAATATTTATACAACCTTTTAAATTTTTCAAAGCACTTTATATATTTTATTTTGTTTGATTCCAATAAAAACATGTGATGATATTCTCATTTTACAGTTGAGGAGCCTGAAATAAAGGGAAGTTATATGACTTAACTAGGTTACCTAGCTAATAAATATCTGAGGTAGAACTTGAACTCAATTTCCCAATACTGCCTATCAACAAATGTTTATAAAATTACAGAGTCTATGATAAACAGACCATTCTACATTTGGACAACTCTAATTATAAGGAAATAAAAAAACAATCTATCATTCATCTATCATCTATTTCTATTCATTTGTTTGCTTATTTATAATTATGTATTTATCCATCTCTCTACTTATTTATTTATTAACTTATCCATTTAATTTATTCATTCTTTCATCCATTTTTGTTTACCTGCTCATTTGGATATCTGTCTATCTTTTTATCTGTCTATTTTTTAAATTCACACAGGACTAGTGTCCACATGGTGGTCAGAAGAGACACTCTCAAGGTCTCTGTTAAGAACTTTGGAATTGATTGTGTAACCTGGGAGACACTGGCATAGGACCACTCATCATGGTGTACCTACATCAAAGAAGATGCTGTGCTCATGAACAAAGAAGAATTGAAACAAGTCAAAGGAAACACAGGATCAACAAATTTAGAGAATCCACCCCAAATGTTCACACAGATTAATTGTGCCTCATCTGTGTTAGAGGAGCATTCCTAGTTCATATTGCTCTGATCAGCCACAGTAGGACCCACTGAAGCTTAACTCTAGCACAGTGATGTCATTTTGGTTCTCTTCAAGATTGAAGGACAAGCAACCAACCAAGCATCTATTTATTTATTCCATTCCAACCTTAAATCTGTTTGCCTCTTTACAAGTTCCATTCATTGATGTTCTCAGAGGTAGTTTCTCTAGTTCCAAGGTTCTATGGTCCTATATTTATGAATTCATACCAGTCCATAAATGAATGGTAGCAACAAAGAAAGAGAGGGTGGCGTCCACATGTTGAGTCTCTTGAGAATTCAGTCTTTACAGTTTGCTTTTCCATTCTAAGAATGTACTCTAAGGCATTCACAATTACTGAGAGGGAAAGAACCTGATCAAAAACAATGTAAAGCCTTTTACACTAAGAAATCTACATTGCATGAGTCTGCACATAAAATTAATAGAAATGTACTTTCTTTTTGCCTTTTGGAGGGCAATTGGGCTTAAGTAACTTGCCCAAGGCCACACAGCTAGGTTTTTGTTTGTGTGTGCCTTAAGTATCTGAGGCCGCACCCAAACTCAGGTCCTTCTGACTCCAGGGCTGACACTCTACTCTCTGAGCCACCTAGCCGCCCCTAGAAATGTACTTTTAATGTTGTTTCCAGAATGAGAACACTGATAACTCCACTGTCTTCTATCCTGATCAGACTATAACTATAATGCATTCACTTCCCAAAATGAAATTTTGGGAGAGACATATACAAACTTCAGTGTATCAGGAGTAATGGATTGATAGGGAGTCAAAAAGAGTGCCTAACCTCCTAAGGCATGCAACAGCAGAATTGAGAACAAAAACCCATGCCAAAAAGAAGATCACTTGACACATCTGGGAATTTTTAGCCTGGAGAAAATAAGACTTGGAAGGATAGTATTGGGAAGACTAATCACTGTCTTAAAATATCTGAAAGGTTGTCATGGGAAAATAGAATTACATTTTTTTTCTTCTGAACCAGAGAGGAAAGAATTCAAAATAGAGGAGAAAAGTTATAAGATGGAAGTTTTAGGTTGTATATTAGGGGAAGGAAATCAGAACTTGCTAAAAATTGTAGCTATCCAAAATGGGAATGAGCTGCTTTAGGAAATGGTAAATTCCTCTCCATCACTGAGGGTCATCAAGCAAATATGAGTGAAGAGTTCTTGGGGATGTGGAAGAGGATATCACTGACCAGTTTGGAGTGGGACTAGATGGCTTTTAAACATTTGAGAGCCTATGATTCTGTAGCAGAAAGGGCCCAGCGTTTAGAGTCAGAGGGCAATTCTAGCTCTCCTGCCAGTGTGGTATAGAACAAGTAAGTCATTTAAATTCTCAGGTTCTGATATTTAGGGTTTTTATTTCTAATATAAAAAATGAGGTTGGATTAGAACATTTCAAAGTTTGCTTCTAGATTTAAATCTTCAGATTGGATATTTTCAAAACATAAGCTGGCCCAACTTGAAAAGCAGCAGAAACTCAAAGGTTATTATTAGAATGGTTATTGTCAAGAGCCTCCTAGGTTTGAGAGTTCCCATTGCATTAACTATTGAACCCCAATGAGCACCTCCACCCCAATCCATAGATCTGTTTCATAGATGCTAATACTCATGCCCTCCAATTTATGCTCCCCCACTATGATCTATGTCATTTCTAGTCTACTCTCAAACCTGACTTGCTACTGATCGACCCATCCTAGCCTTAATACACAATTACCTTGTCTTTAGGGCTTAATCTTTCATGACCCAAATTAGCAGCTTTGAGATAGTATCAAGGTCAGCCAGAATCACTAGTGATAGTCTGGGTATCAATAAATCTGACTTAAGAACTGAAACCTATAATTTATAAGTGGGTCCCAATCTCTCTTTAATAGCAGGGCAAGGGGAAAGCACACTGGATTAGAAATGAGGTAGTATTAGTTCAAGTGATGCCTTTGTCCCTAAATTATTTTGTGACTTTGGGCAAATCACTTCCATTGATATACCTCAGTTTCTCTTTCTGAAAAATGGGGATTTGAAGTAGTTAATTTTATTATCAATTCATTCATTTTTGGTTTCCAACATTCATTTCTAAAATATTTTCAATTATGAACCTTCTCCCTTTCCCCAAGATGAAATACAATCTGATACAGACTCTACATATACATTCATATTAAACATATTTTCACATTAGTCATGTTGTAAAGAAGAATTAGAACAAATGGGAGAAACCACAAGAAAAAAGAAACAAAATAGCAAGAAGAAAGCAAATAGTTTGCATTCAGACTCCATAGTTCTTTTTCTGTATATGGGTAACATTTTCCATCATGAATCTTTGGTGTTGCCTTATATCCTTGCATTGCTGAGAGCTAAGTCTATCAAAGTTAGTCATCAAACAATGTTGCTGTTAGTCTAAGTCTCTTAATTTACAGATGGGGACACTGAAACTATATAAATGATTTTCTCATGGTCATGAAGTGAATTATTGAGCTTGGAGTTAGAGTAGCTGGGCTATTTTTATTTATGTATTTATTTATCCATTATTTATTCATTTATCTATCTATCTATCTGTCTGTTTATTTATTTATTTTGGAGGGGGCAGGCAAGGCAATTGGTATTAAGTGACTTGCCCAAGGTCACACAGTAAGTGTCAAGTGTCTGAGGTTGGATTTGCATTCAGGTCCTCCTGACTCCAGGTTGGTGCTCTATTCAGTGTGCCACCTAGCTGTCCCTTGTTTTTATTTTTGACAAGCTCACCTTTTTTTTTCTTTTTTCAGGGGAAAGGCAGGGCAATTGGGATTAAATGACTTGCTCAAGGTCACTCAGCTAGTAAGTGTTACATGTCTGAGGCTGAATTTGAACTCAGTCCTCCTGACTCCAGGGCTGGTGCTCTATTCACTGAACCATCTAGCCGCCCCCTAGTTCACCTTCTGACATAGGACAAATCACTTCACTTCACTTTCCTTGTCTGTAAAATGAGGGAGTTGTATTGGACAATCTCTAAAAAGCCTCTTCTAGCTATGATTTTACTCACCATCCCATTGAATCTCCCTTTCAAATCTCTCTTCCATTACTACTGCTCCCCTCTAGATGTTATCTCTCCCTATTATAATGCATGTCTCTTGACTGCAGAAATTATTTTACTTTAGTATTTCTATTCCCTTAGTACAATGCTTGACACATAATATATGATCAATAAACACTTTACATTTATCTATGTATCCACCTATTCATCCATCCCTCCATCTATCCCTCCATCCATCCTGACACTGAATTCTTATTTGGAGTGCTTTCTACTACCCTAAGTTCAGACCTGCAATACTAGTCAGGGTGGGACAACAGCTTTGTCATCACTTCCACAAGTCTTATGCATGTCTATGGGGACAATGAAGTAGCCTAAGAAATGATTCTGGACTAACATAAATCCTTACAATCACATACCCACATACACAGAAAAAGGGAAGGGGATTTAAGCTCTAAAGTCTCAGAAACATGGCCTCATGTCTTCCACCTTAATCTCTTTTCTATAATTATTCCTCCAGCAGCCAGAGTGGATTTTTAAAGAACATGGGACTTATAGTCAGAACATGTTTATTCTAATTCTTGTGTTGCTGTTGATTACATCATAGATTTAGAACCATAAACGTTCTTAGCAACAACCTAGTCCAACAACTTCACTTAAAAGATAAAAGATACAGAAACAAAGATCCAGAGAGGTTAAATGACTGTGACCTTGAGATCACATAGTAGAAGAACTGAGATTCAAATCTAGGTCTTCAGGCTTCAGATCATGTGATCTCTGGGCAGATTATAGGCTAAATGGATAGACATGAGCTAAGTGTTATCTAAAAGGAGACTGACAGAATAAGATTTCTAATAGATCCTATGCCCTTAGAATCCTGGAAACCACAGAATTCAAGGTGTCACCTATATCAACTACTACCAATATAGGAGAAGAAAGCCTTTTTCTGGCAAATTGACCCTCAGTATCTACTTGAAGACCTTAAGTGATGAGAAAACCGATATGCTCCATTTCAATTTTGGATAGTCTTGACTTTGGAAAATCTTTAACTTTTGTCAAGCAAAAATCTATCTCTGGAGCTTTAAACCATTCAATTAGACCTAATTATTTCTTGTGAGTCTAAGCATAACAAATACTTTGCCTCTTCTAATGATAGACTTTCAGAAGTCTAAAAACAGCTATTGTAGATAACTCCTCTGGATCTTCTCTTCTCCAGGCTTAACCTCCTCTTTTTCTTCTACAGGTACCCTTCCACCATGGTTTCCAGTCATTTCACTATCTTAGTCACTCTTACAATCCATCTTATTCATATTATTCTTAAAACAAACCAAATAGTCCAGATATGGTCTTTTCAGGGAAGAAGATAGAAGAAACCTCATCTTCCCTGTTCTGAACACCTTCTAATATAATTTAAGATTATACACTTAGCATGAGATGTTAGAGTGTTTGCCTATTTTTAGCTGGAAGTCAGCCAGTCAATAAACATTTATTAAGCACCTACCAAGTTTCAGGTCGTATGCTAAGTGATAGGGATACAAAGAAAAGGAAGACATAGTCCCCAGTCTTAAGGAGCTCAAAATGTAATGGGTATGGGGGCAGGTAGGTGGGGCAATGAATAGAGCCCCAGCACTGGAGTCAGGAGGACCTGAGTTCAAAATCAGCCTCAGATACTTAACACTTACTAGCTGTGTGAGCTTGGGGAAGTCACTTAACCCCAATTGCCCTCCAAAAAGAAAAAAAATGTAATGGGGTAGACAGCAAAGAAATAATGGTTTACAAATAATCTATAAATTGGAAATAATCAACAAAGGGGAGTCATTATAAACATTATCCCCCCTTTTATACGCGAACCTTGCCATCCTATACTTATTCAGTTGTTTTTGAATCTTGGATGGAATTTTGCATTTCCTATTATTGTACTTTCATTTTATTACATTCAATTGTGATTTCGGAAACTTCTCATTGTCATCTATAACATTAGCAATTACTTCCATTTTCATGTCATCTATAATAAATATGATCATAATAAATAATAATTAATTATTGTAATTAGAATGATTATAGATTATATAATCTACCATAATATATTTTATTATTATATATAAAAATCCACACAATATACATTATATGCTGTTACATTATTGTAAAATGATCATAGAATTATTATCTTTAGGATAATTATATTCTAATAATAACAAATAATAATAATATAAAAGTGTTTTTCAAATTTTATTTCACTTTATCCTCCCAACAATCCTGGGAGGTAGGAGCTATTATATCTGTTTTACAGATGAGGAACCTGATGCAGACAGAAGCTGTGACTTTCCTATAATCACACAAATGGTAAGTGTCTGAGCTTGGATTCGGATGTGCGTCTTTCTGACTCCAGCTCCAGCACAACATCCACTCTGCCAATCAGATGCTCTAACAAGCCACTTGTCTATAACTTCATCTCTCTGAGTCTCAGTTTCCTTATGTAAAAGAGGGGTAACAATCTGTACTCTGTTGGACAGGGTTGGTGTGAGAAGCAAAAGAGAAGATTTATGGGAAGAAACTGAGGCTTGAAAAATGTGTTGATGTCAATGACAATGATAATGATGGTGATGATAACAATAACAATGATGGTTACAGAACAGAAGGGGAAGAAGATAAGGTAGATAAGAAAGTGAAAGAGGAGACCTGGAGGAGGAGGAAGAAGAGAAGGAGGCAAATGGAGGAAGTGGAACTGGAGGAAAAGGAGCATGAAGAGGAGGAGAAAGAGGAGGAAGAAGATATAATGAACTGAACCTATCATATTGTCCTTGCCCTCAGGCTGAGTACACATGCCATGACTCTCTCCTTCTTCTTCCCTCCATGTTGGATGAGTGTCAATATCAGCATGGTAGTGTCTGGCAGGGGTGAAGCTAATGAGCCTGAGTTGTAAATGGTGCTCCGCCAAATTAACATCCTATCCCTTTGTGAGCCCTGGGAACTCAATGTTTGCTTTGCCTGCATTCTTCTCCACCCCCTGCAATGTGCTAGAATCTTGGCATCATTTTAAAGCCTTGTTTTATTATGTTTTCCCCCCTCAAGAGAGATATCCCCAGAAATAAACAAGGCTGGGCTATTGCATGTTGTAGGCACAGAGTAAATGCTTGTTTTGGGGAGCATGCATGAAGAAATGAATCAGTCCATCACTATCATACAGTTCTCTATCTCTTCTATGCCTGTCCAAATCAATCTAGTTCAATACTGAGAAACCTTCCTTGATTACTCAGGATCTTGCTCTCTGTCTCTGTCTCTCTTTGTCTGTCTGTCTCTGCCTCTGCCTCTGTCTCTCTGTCTCTGTCTATATCTCTGTCTCTCTGTCTCTCTGTCTCTCTCTGTCTCTCTGTCTCTCTCTGTCTGTCTCTGTCTCTCTCTGTCTCTGTCTCTCTCTCTCTCTCTCTCCTCCATATTTTAAACATTTCTCTTGACTCTTTTGTAGAATGGAGTCATAGACTTGAAGCTGGAAGAACCCTTGGAATATGAAAGACAGAATGTCAGAGTTGGAAGGGGTCTTCAAGTATAGAATGGTAAGGCTGGAAGGGACATTAGAGGTCATCTAGGCCAACCTTCTCATTTTTCACATAAGGAAACAGAGGAATTATACAGGTAACATGGGACAGAGCCAAGCTTTTTTTTTTCAGAGCCAAGCTTTTAAATCAGGTTCTGAGACCAGATCTAACACCCCTTTATTTTTAAAACATTGCCTCTCCCTTCTTATATGACTCACAAATTTTATAGGTGTAGTGAAATAGATCCTAAAATTTGGCTACTAGGCTAGAACTGGTTAATTGCTGTAAGAGATTTCTGATACTAAATGTCTCTGTCCTTGGACCTTTTTTCTATTACCTTCTTCTTGGGTCCTCCCCACTATTACTTGGCCTGGTCAGGGGTTATTAATCTCTTTTTTAAATTGGATCATGAGCTCCTTTGACAGTCTAGTGAAGCCTTTGGACTCCTTCTTAGAATAGTATTTTAAAATTCATAATTAAGAAAAATATTAAATTCAAATTAATGAAAATTAAAATGTAATTATTTTCTCTTTCACCTTTAAGGACCCCTTGAAATTTATTCATGAACCCACGGGGGGTGGGTTTATTGATCCCAAGGGAAAAAGCTGTGCTATATGTTTATTTGGTCTCTGGAACATTGCTCATAATAATTTCCCTTTCTTTACCTTTGCATTTATTTCACTTTAAATTGTATCATAGTAAGTCGTGTTCATAATTTTATTGCATTAGATTGTTATCCCTTTTTGAGTAAAGCATTTACTGTAGCTACCTTTGTTCCCCTAGTATCTAGGCAGCATTTAATGAATACATATTGAGTGGAATGGGATAAAATTGGCTTAATTTAATGGAATTGTGTTTAGCTTGTAGAACAAGTTAGCAGGAGTATGGATAAACTGGAGAATATCCATTCAAATTTCAAGAGATATTAGTACTTGAAATAAGGGAAGACTTAGAGGGATCTTGTTCACTGCCTTCACGTATTTGGAGGGCTATCTCTTGGAAGAATGTTTCTTCTTTGATCCAAGGAGGAAAGTGGAGAGAGGAACTGTCAGAAAGGCAAATTTTGCGTTCCTTCTTTTAAGAAAAGCAAGCAAACTGCAGCAACAACAAAACATAATCAGTTTTATCTCAAAGTAGAATGCCATGTCATGGGAAGTAATATAATCTCCATCACTAGAAGTCTTCAAACTGGGAAGAAGAACAAGTAGCTAAGTGCATCTGGATTGCTGATGTTCTGGAGGAAAGTAAAGTGAATGACTGGAGAGGTTGAAGGGGGCCTGGTAGTAAAAAAAAAAAAAACCTTTTAGTGCCAAAAGAGAAGATTTTATATTTGAACTAGAAGGTAATAGGAAATTATTGGAATCTATTGAGTAGATGAGTGTTATCTTTAGATCCAAACTTTGAGAAATTCATTTTGACAGAAGAATGAAACATAGATTGGTATTGAGTATGAGATGATGTAGAGATTTTTAGATTAGATTAGATAATAGGGTGAGTTTAAGAAAGGAGTCAAGGATGACACCAAGGTGATGGGTCTGGGTCACTAGGAGGGTAGTCAGGTCCCAGATAGTAATAAGGGATTCGGAAAATGCATAGGTTGTGAAGAGGATAATAATTCTGTTTTGGATATGTTAAATATCTGTGGGACATCACGTTTAAGATGTCTAAAAAGAAGTTGGTGATATAGGACTGCAACTCAGGATGTAACTAAGGATTGATTTATAGATCAGGAAATCATTAGCATAGAGGTGAAAGCAGATGGCATCAACACATGAGATCATATGGAAGGGAAAGGGCCCATGACAAACCCTCTGGGAGCAATAATTAGCAAGTTTGGCATGGATGAAGAACTAGCAAACAGAAATTAACAGAAGAACACAGGTGGGAAAAGAACCTGCTAAGGGTGCATCTTAAAAACCTAAAAAGAAGAGACTATCCAGGAGGGGAAGGTGAACATCAGTGTAAAATACTGTAGATAGTTCACTAAAGTTATAGTTATTTGATTTCTTAGTTAAGAGAACATAGATAACTTTAGAGAGAGAAGATCCAGTTGAAATACGAGAATGGGTTACCGATTGTAAAGCATTTAGAAGACAATTTAGAAGGAAAAGAAGTAGAGATGCCTAATATAAATTACTTTAAAAAAAAGAAATCTAGCTGATGAGGGAAGGAGTGATATAGTACGATAGCTGTTAGGGATGGTTAGATCAAGTGAGAGTTTATTTAATGTTGTGAAACCATGGTGATATTTTTAGGCAGAAGGCTAGAAGTCAGTAGATAGAAAGTGAATACAGGTTAGAGAGAGCAATGGTAATAGAGGGCATACATACTAGAGAAGATAGGAGGGGATTTGATCAAAGATCCATGAAAAGGAGTTTGCCTTGGCAAAGAGAAGTGTCACCTCTCCCTCTGAGACTAAAGTGAAGGATTAGATACTGGGGTGTATCAACAATGGAGTATTCACAATACAAATTCACAGTGACTATAAATATGTTGATATGGTTATTAATCACAAAGTGTAACAGGGTCTCTACATGAGGGACATAGCTAGAACATTTATTCAAGTACCAGAAAATTGATTCCCCAAACCAGAAAGTCAAAGCCATCACAGTAGCTACAGAGTCAGTACACATAGTTAATGCAGTAAACACCCACATTCTCAAGCCTTCAAAACAGAACAGAATATCTCAGGCAAAGACCTTTTTCTCCTCACTCACAGCAACTACTCAGTGTTCACACAGCTCGCTCCCAGTAGCTCTCCCCCCCCCACACACACACAGTTCCTGTCCATGGCAGTCCTCAGTAGGAGTCCTTACCAGAAATTCTGGATGGCTCAAAAAAAGGAGTTCCTGCCACCACTACCACCACCACCAGCACTACTGCTTCTACTCACCACACTGGCTCCAGCCCAGCTCCGGCTCCTTCCTGACCCACTCCTTCCTGCTACATAACGAAGTTCAAGGGGCATGGAAGATCTTCAAAATCCTATTACCATAACATGGGGGAAGATATATGAGTACTATGCAATGGGGAGGAGGGGAGACAAGGACTCTCAGAAAATGACCTCAATTTTTGAGGCCCATAGGAGAGAGGATGGGGGGAACACAAGGTGCTATGGGAGACTTGAAGAGGATGATAAGATCTATAATTATTGTCTTGCTGCAGTGAGGATGCAATTGAGAGTACCTAACATAATTTTATATTGAACACAAGCAATATACATTTTGTGATTTTCTTCATCTCCATGTATTAGTACATAAATAAGTAGTGAAGGAGTCAGATGCTTGGAGAAACTTTGATTTGAGGTTAGACAAGGGTGATTTGAAATAGGACATGGGAGTCAAAGGGTTAGGAGCAGAGCATAGTGTAAACTTGAGTCAGTTAATCAAGGAGTTGAGATAGGAAAGGGAAGGGAGTATAGAAGTGATTGCTTGGAAAAGCACTGAGGAGTGGAGAATCCTAGTGAGGACAAAGAGTAGGGTTAAGACTTGGAAGGTACAGGGTAATAAAGAATGATAAAAGGTTATAATCATATAAAGCATATTCAGAGTTCGTGAACATGGGTGATCCAAAGCATAACTATCTCTCTCTGTAACTGAGGAGGTGCAGAGGAAGTCATGGAAAATTAAACTGAACAGGAAAGTTATGGCATTTGAGGGAGTATAAAGATATATGCTAATATGATTTCCAAATTTTCTCCCTTTCTCCCAACCCTCAGCCCACTGAGAAGGCAATTAATATGAAATCAATTATACATGCAGAATCATGAAGACTCTATTTCCACATAAGCCACATCACAAAAATCAAGAAAAATAAAGCAAGAAAACTACTTCAATTTGCATTCAGACCTCATCAGTTCTCTTGCTGAAAGTGGGTAACAATTTTCATTAGGAGTCCTTTGGAATTGTCTTAGATAATTGTATTGATAGAATAACAGTTTTTCACAATAGATCATCATCACAATACTTCTATTATTGTGTACAATGATCTCCTGGTTCTGTTCCTTTCACTTTGAATCAGTTCACAAAAGATTTTCCATGTTTATTTGAACCCATCTACTTCATCATTTCTTGTAGCAAAATAGTACTCCATCACAGTCATGTGCTACAACTTGGTCAACCATTCCCTCATTGATGGGTATCCATCAATTTCCAATTCTTCACCATCACAAAAAAAGAGTTGTTACAAGTATTTTTGTACATCTTCTTCACTTTTTCACCTTATCTTTGGCATATAGACCTAGTAGTAGTATTACTGGGTCAAAATATATTTGTAGTCTTATAGCCCTTTGGGCATAGCTCCAAATTGTTATTTAGAATGGTTGGATCAATTATTCATCAATAGTTTATTAGTGTACCTATTTTCCCTCATCCCTTCTAGCACTTTTCATTTCTTATAGGTGAGAGGTGGTACCTCAGAGTTATTTAATTTGCAATTCTTTAATCAATAGGGATTTAGGACATTTTTTATATTACTGTAGATAGCTTTCCTTTCTTCTGGAAACTGCCTGTTCATATTGCTTATCTATTTATAATCTGATGAATGACTTGTATTCTTACAAATTTGACTAAGCTCCTATATATTTGAGAAAAGAAAACTTTATTGGAAAAACTTGCCATAAAAATTGTGGTATTACATTATTGCCTATGATATCTTTTATCAAAATGTAGTTTTGAGGGGAATTATATTTCCGGGAGCCAAGATAACAGAGTAAGAAGTAAATCACTGTAACTCATATTGAAACAACCATAAAATAGAACCCTAAAACAAATTCTGGAACAGCAGAACTAGCAAAAGACTGGTTGAAACAATCTTTTAGCTCAAAGAACTTGGGAGACTGGCGAGAAAGGTCTGTCTCACTCAGGTAAAAGGAGAGCACATTCCAGGACAAGAAATGTTCCATCAAGCCAGCAACAAACTCCACTTCAGCATACCAGTGGTAGATACTGAGTCTGAGAATGGTAAACCAGGCAAATGCCCATGGCAGGACGTGACACGTGCCTTAGTAAAGCCATGGAAAGGAGAAGTGGCAGACTCCAGATCTGAGAACCATTACATGCTTCTGTGTAGGCCTGGACAAACAAGCATCCTCCAGTGGTCAGACATCTACACACTTCAATGTAGCCTTGGGGAAATGCAGAAACACCTCACTGGGCCTCAGCACATTCAGATAGCACCACTAAGACTCCAGCTAAGAACCAGGTAAGCTGCCAGACTCCTATGGCCTCCAGCAGTGCCAGTTACCCCTCAACCCATGACCTCATTATAGCAGTAGACAAGAGGGTACAACAGGGGCATCAGGCCAACATCAATGCAACACCAACTACACAGCCAGGGCTTGCACAGCCCAAGAAGCCTAAGACAGAGCCCCTTCCATCCTGAGAGCAAAGCTCAAATTTAAAAGAAAGGAAAAGGCCAAAAAAAAAAAAAAAGATGAGCAAAAACCACCATCAACAACAAAGAATCTGACCATAAGAAGTTAATATGGTGATAGGGAATACCAAGACACAAACTCAGAAGAGTACAACAATGTCAAAACATGTCTGAACAAAACCACAAAGAAAAACATGAAGTGGGGGCGGCTAGGTGGCGCAGTGAATAGAGCGCCGGCCCTGGAATCAGAAGGACCTGAGTTCGGAGCCGGCCTCCGACACTTAATCCACACAAACAAAAAAAAAAAAACCTAGCCGTGTAACCTTGGGCAAGTTACTTAACCCCAATTGCCCTAAAGGGGTGGCTAGGTGGCGCAGTGAGTAAGAGCACCGGCCTCGGAGTTGGGATGACCCGAGATCAGATCCGGCCTCAGAAAATGAGCACCCACGCATAAATAATAATGACTAGCCGTGTAACCTTGAGCAAGTTGCTTAACCCCAATTGCTTTAAAAAAAAAAAAAAAGAAAAACATGAAGTGGTTTCTAGCCCAGAGAGAACCCATGAAAGAGCTCAAAAAAGAGTTTATAAACTCTTTTTTTCTCAAAGAACTTAGAAGACTGGCATGTATATGTAGAAGAAAGTGATGTAGAAGAAAAATGGGGGAAAAAAGAACTAAAGTGATAAAAGATAATTGTGAAAAAATGAAGTTAACAGCTTGGAAGACTTCTTAAAAGCAAATCACTAAAGAAAACAACTCCTTAGAGTACAATTGGTCAAATGAGAAAGAAAGTCCAAAAGTTAATTGAGGAAAATAACACATTAAAAGTTCCAATTGAACAAGTAGAAGCTAATTATTCTATGAAACATCAAGAATCAATCAAATAAATTCAAAAGTATGAAAAATGGAAATGTAAAATACCTCATGGGAAAAACAATTGACCTAGGAAATAGATACAGGAGAATATAAGAATATCATATCTTATCATATCATATCATATCATGTCACATCATATCATACTATACAATATGAGAATCATTGGACTACCCAAAATCATAAAAAAGGAGGTCCTAGACGCCATCATTTAAGAAATTATCAAGGACAATTGCCCTGATGAAGTGGAACCAGAGGGAAAAATAAGCATTGAAAGAATCCACTGATCACCTCAGGAGAGAGATTCCAAAATGAAAACTCTAAGGAACATTATAGCCAAATTTTGTAACTATCAGGTCAATGAAAAAAATATTACAAGTGGCCAGAAAGAAACAATTTGAATATTGGAAAGTCACAATCAGGATTACACAGGACCAGGCAGCTGCAACATTAAAGGATCAGAGGTCATAGAATATTATATTCTAGAAGGCAAAGGAGGTAGGACCACAATTGAGAATCACATACATAGCAAAATTAAACATGGTACATCAAAGGAAAAAAATGATCTTTGATGAAATAGAAGGATTTCAAGCTTTCATAAGGAGAAGACCACAACTAAACCAAAAATTTGTCCTTCAATATAAATGCCCAGGAAAAGGATAAACAGGTAAAAAGGGAAAAGAAAACATAAGGGATTCAATAGAGCTAACCTATTAATACTACTGCATGGAAAAATGAAATTCTTAAAAATTGTATCACTAATAGTACAATTAGAAAATAATCTACCAAGACAGAGGGGTATGAGGTGAATTTGAGGGAATGATATTAAAAAATATGGATGAGAAAGAGGAGTACCATGGTTGCAGAAGGAAGAGAGAAGTAGAATGGGGTAAATTATTTCTCATAGAGAGGCAGGAAAGACCTATTACAGTGGAGGGGAAGATGAGAGCATGAATGAAAAAGCATTGTTTAAACCTTACTCTCATCAATATTGATGGCTCAAAGAGGGAATCATATACACAATTAATTGAATATAGAAATCTATCTTACCTAACAGGGAAGGAGGAGGGGAGGAGATCAAGTAAAGGGGGGGACTGACTCAAGGGAGGGTAGAAAAAAGGAGATGGCAGACAGAAGCAAAACACAGGTGAGGAAGAAAAGGGAGGAAGGAATGAGAAGACAAACAGGAGGAAGAATAGGATGGAATGAAATACACAGGTAGTAACCATAACTGTGAATGTGATTGGGATGAACTCTCCCCATAAACAAAAGACAGTAGCAGAGTGGATCAAAAACCTGAATCCTACAATATGCTGTTTACAAGAAACATGCTTATTAGGGGGCAGCTAGGTGGCTCAGTGAGTAGAGTGCTGTCCCTGGAGTCAGGAGGACCTGAGTTCAGATTCGGCCCCAGACACTTAATACAAAAAAACTAGCCGTGTGATCTTGGGCAAGTTACTCAACCCCAATTGCCCCCCAAAATGAACAAACAAAACAACAACCAAAAAAAAAACAGCAACAAAAAAGAAAGAAACACACTTGAAAGTAGAGAGACACACACAAAGTAAAGGTAAAGGGCTGGGGCAGAATCTATTATGTTTCAGTTGAAGTAAAAAAGAAAACAGGGGTAGCAATCCTGATCTCAGGGAAAACAAAAGCAAAAATAGACCTAATTAAAAGAGATAACAAAGGAAACTACATATTGTTAAAATATATCATAAATAATGAAGCAATATCAATACTAAACATATATGTACTGATTGATATACCATCCAAATTCGTAAAGAAGTAGGTAAGGGAGTTACAGGAAGAAATAGACAGTAGAACTATACTAGCCTGGGACCTTACCTGTCCCCACTCAGAACTAGATAAATCCAAACCAAAAAAAAATAAATTTGAAAGAAATCAAGGAAGTAAATAGAATATTAGAAAAATTAGATATGACAGACCTTTGGCATGGTTTAGACATGAAGGATGATACCATAAACAAATTAGAAGAGCAAGGAATAGTATGCCTGTCAGATCTATGGGAAGGGGAAGAATTCGTGACCAAACAAGAAATAGAGAATATCACAAAGCATAATACAAATTTTTCTGATTGTATTAAATTTAAAAGCTTTTGTACAAACAAAACCAAATGCAACCAACATTAAGAGGAAAGCAGAAAGTTCAGAAACACTCTTCATAGCAAGTGTCTCTGATAAAAGCCTCATTTCTCAAATATATAGAAAACTGAGTCAAATTTATAAGAATATGTCATTCCCCACTTTATAAATGATCAAAGAATATGAACAGGCAGTTTTCATAAGCTATCTATAGGCATATAAAGAAGTGTCCTAAATCACTTTGATTAGAAAAATGCAAATTGATACAACTCTGAGGTACCACCTCATGCTTATCAGATTGGTTAATATTACAGTAAAGAAAAATGATTAATATTGGAGATGATGTGGGAAAATTGGGACACTAATGCCCTGTTGGTGGAGTTGTGAACTGATTCAAACTTACTGGAGAACAATGTGGAATTATGCCCAAATGGCAACCAAATTGTGTATATCCTTTGATCCAGCAATATCACTAATATGTTTATATGGCAAAGAGATAAAAAAATGGAAAAGGACCTACATGTGCAAAAATATTTATAGCAGCGCTTTTCTTC
Source organism: Gymnobelideus leadbeateri (assembly GCA_011680675.1). Classification (NCBI taxonomy): domain Eukaryota; kingdom Metazoa; phylum Chordata; class Mammalia; order Diprotodontia; family Petauridae; genus Gymnobelideus; species Gymnobelideus leadbeateri. The sequence goes on from WOXC01004931.1 coordinate 49,389, forward strand.
ATGACAATATATTAGAAAAAGAATACATGCCCATCAATAAAGGAATGGTTGAACAAGCTCTGATATATCAATGTAATGAAATACTGTTGTGCAGTAAGAAATGATGGACAGGCAGGTTTAAGAAAATCCTGAAAAGACTACTATGAACTGATACAAAGTGAAATGAGCAGAACCAGGAAAACATTGTACACAGTATCAGCGACACAATGATCCAAGGGAAGCACAAAGAATTAATGAAGGAAAATGCTATCCATATCCAGATAAAGAACTGATGGACTCTGAAGAGTTCAAAGCATATTTATTTTCTTTTATTCTTTTCTTTTTTTTCTTTTATTCTTACTCATTTTTTAAATCTGTTTCTTCTTCCACAATTGTGACAATATGGAAATATTTTCTTTTTGTTTTTGTTTTTTACATAATATCATGTTTAAACTACATCAAACTGCCTAACATTTTCAGAAGAGGGGAGGGGAGGGAGGGAGAAATATCTGGAATTCAAAATCTTGTAAAAATGAATGCTAAATTTTTCTTTTTTGTGGTGGTCAAGGATTAGAAATCAAGGGGATTCGCTTCAATTGAGGGATGGCTAAACAAGTTGTGGTATGTGTATGTAAAGGAATACTATTGTGCTATAAGAAATAAGGAGTCGGACTTCATAATAACCTGGAGAGACTTATATAAACTGATGTTGAGAGAGAAGAGTAGAACTAGAACATTGTATTCAATTAAACACATTATATCTGTGATGACTAACTTTGATAGACTGGTCTCTTCTCAGCAATGCAAGGTTAGAAAACAACTCTGTAAGACTCATGATGGAAGAATCTATTCACACCCAGAGAAAGAATTACTAAGACTGAATGCAGATAGAAGCAAACTACTTGCTCTCTCTCTTTTTTGTTTTGTTTCTTCTTTCTCAGGGTTCATTCAATTGGTTATAATTCTTCTTGAGTAACATTTAATGTAAAAGTATGTGTAGAATCTATATTGGATTGCATGCCACCTTGGTGGGGAAGAGGGAGGAGTAGACAAAGGGTGAGAAAATTTGGAATTCAAAACCTTGTGGAACTGAGTGTTATAAACTAAAAATAAATAAATTTAAAAGAAAAAATGTTCCTTGACATGTAACTGGGAAAAAATAAACTACCATTTTGAAAAATGTCAATAAAAATTTAACTTTATCCCCTTGTTTCAAATGTATTTCTTGTAGATATCATATTGTAGGATTATGGTTTTTAATCCTTTCTGCTATCCACCTCTGTTTTATGGGAGAGTTCATCCCATTCAAATTCACATAGTTATGATTACCATCTGTGTCTCTCCCTCCATCCTATTCCCTCCCCTGTTTATGTTTTTGTTTCTTCCTTCTCTGTTCCCCTCCTTAAGAGTTTTCCTTTTGGCCACTGCCTCCATCAGTATTCCCTCCTTGTGACCCCTCCCTCTTTACCTACTCTTTCCCCTTACTACTATTTCCCTCCCTCCTAACCATGCCCCCTTTTTGTCTCCCCCCTACCCTTCCTACTGTCTGTAGGGAACAATGGATTTTTATACTTATTGAAGTATGTTATTCCCTCTTTGACCCCAAACCAATGAGAGTAAATTTCATACAGTGCTCCTCTCCTTCCCTCCTTTCCCTCTATTATAATGAGTTTATGTGTCTTTTCATGTTAGAATCTTAAACTTAACTGATTATGTTGATCCTTCTTTGAATCAGAACCAATGAGAATAAAGTTCATATAATGTTCATCATCCTCCCTCCTTCCCCACTACTATAGTATGTTTTTATGCCTCTTAGTGTAGCATAATTTACCATTTTCTCCCTCATCCTTTCCTTTTCTCCCATTATAGTCACTTTGAACCCCTTAATAAGGTTTGTTTTTTTTATCATCAGATTACTTCATTTATACACAACCCTCTATATAGATATATCCAATTAGATTTTGAACCTCCTGTCCCAGATCACAAATTTTGCTTTTTAGGGATGTGTTTTCTTCAGTGAGATTTTTTTTCCCATTTGGTCACTGTAGATTTAAATTTATCTTCTACCTCTCTAATTTGGCTTTTAAAATCTTTCTTGAGCTCCTCCAAGAATACTTTTTGGGCTTGAGACCAGTTCTTATTTTCTTGTGTGGTCTCAGGTGTGGATACAGAGTCCATGATGTCTCCTGAAAGTGATTCTTCTCAATCACAATAATAGGATTCAATTGTTTTTGGTCTTCCCTTTGCAAGTTGCGTCCAGCCCATTGTGACTGCCTTTTTCTTACCCTTTAAAGTGTATTTCTGCTTCTGGGGTACAGAGGGCTCTGACCTAGGCTTCTCAAGGTAGAAGCTAGGTGCCTGGTTGTAGATTTTGTGTGCTGTAGCCTCTGAGTGTCTAGACTGAAGCCAAGGCCAGGACTCCCAGTGTTTGCCCTTAGTTACCCTGAGGCTTACAGAGTAATCTGTGGGGGGAGGGATGGTCTGGCCACTTCAGATTTCTGCCTCTATGCCCCTGGGCTACAGCTCGGGCTGGCTCAGCAGACGAAAGCCAGCAGAGCTAGTGTCCATAGATTTCCCTGGTGATGCTAACACCCACCTGGGCTTGTGTTGTTAATGTTTGCTGGCTCCACCACCCTGAGTTTCTGGATCTCCTGCTGGTCATCTGATTTGGGGTTTTTTGGGACCCCTCCTGCCCTTCACTTCAAACTCCTTACTGCCTCAGTTGCACCCTTTCTCAGTGACTCCTAAGCCTGAGGCTATTTCCACTATTTCAGGATTTTACTCTGGATGGGACATTTATCTCTGGGTTTCTGGGTCAGGGAGTGGGAATTGGAGGAGTTAGGGCCCACTCTGCCATCTTGGCCTATGGAAATTCAGGTAGATGATTTTTAAAATTCCAGGCTGTGGGCTGATAGCCCCAGGAGAAGCTGCTGTCACTGCTGCAGGCCCTGCACTTTCTCTTATGCAGCTCTGATGGATCCTCTGTACTGCAGTCAGATGGCTGTGAATTGGCCTTGGGGTGGGTGAGTCCACTGGCTGGGGCTCCTTCTCACTTTGTTGTATTCTGCTCTCTAGTCCATGCTCAAAAATTTTACTTTAAAAACAATAATTTTTAAAATGGCAAAAAAATTAAATTAAGTTTTTCTGATTAACTCCTTTCATAAGGTCTATTTTTGCTTTTGCTTTGTCTGAAATTGCTATTTCTACCTGCATTTTTTTTACTTTAGCTGGAGCATAATATATTTTAAAGGTTTTATTTTTAACTTATTTACTTTTAGTTTACAGCATTCAGTTCCACAATCCCTTGAGTTCCAAATTTTCTCCCCTTACCTCTTCTCCCCCCTACCCCACCATGGCAGCATGCAATCAAATATAGCTTCTAAAAATACATTATCATTAAATGTTAGTAAAGTTGTAAAGAAGAACTATAACCAATGTAAAGAACAGTGAAAAAGAAGGAACAAAACATAACAAAAAAGGGAGAGAGCTAATAGTTTGCTTCAATCTGCATTCAGACTCCATAGTACTTTCTCTGGATGTGAATATCCCTTTCCATCATAATTTTTTGGAGTTGTCTTATAGTGTTATATTGCTGAGAGAAGTCCAGTTTATTAAAGTCAGTGATCACAGATATGATGTGTCTGTAATTGTGTACAAAGCTATCCTAGTTCTGCTCTTTTCACTCAGCATCATTTTATATTTCTCTCCAAGTTATTATGAAGTTCATCTACTTTTTGTTTCTTAAAACACAATAGTATTCCATTACATTCATATACCACAACTTGTTTAGTCATTCCCCAATTGATGGGCATCCCCTTGATTTCCAATTCCACAAAAAGAGCTGCTATAAAAATTTTTGTACACATGGGTGTGTGTGATCTCATTGAGATACAGCCCCAAAAGGGGTATTGCTGGGTCAAAGAATGTGAATATTTTTACTGCCCTTTGGGTATAGTTCCAAATTACTCTCCAAAATGGTTTGATAAGTTTACAATTCCACCAACAATTCATTAACATTTCAATTTTCCCATATTTTCTGCAGGAAGTATTATTTTCATGTTTTGTCATGTTAGCCAATCTGACCAGTGAGACGTGGTACCTCGGAATTGTTTTGATTTGCAGATGTCTAATCAATAGTGATTTAGAGCATTTTTTCATAAGAAGTAAAATGGGGGGCAGAGTCAAGATGTTGGAGTAGAAATAGAACTTCCATGCAGCTCTGGCTCCCCCCAATTCCAATTTATGTAAAAGAGGAACAAACTTTGGAGCTACAGAATTCACAAAATTACACAGAGAAGCTAACATCCTGCTGAGGAAAGCCTGGCATACCAGCAGGGAGTGGACATCACAGTGCTCTGGGAGCCACGCCCAGGCCTGTGTGAGTCAGAGGTTATAGTCCCAGGACGCCCAGACAGACCAGCAGCTGGCTGGAGGGACTCAAGAACACCAGCAGCTGTGGTGTTTCCAGAATTACCAACACATAAATGCCAAGGACAAAGTGAGAGGTCAGCGCAGTATGGACTTTGCCACCCACTAGTTGGGAGAGGGTGTTGGCCTCTTCCCCCAGGTGAGAAGCTGCTGAGGAGCCACAACACATCTTGAGCCACAGTGCATCTTCAGCTCCTGGGCTGAAGACTATAGGGGATCCTGTAACCAGTCTGGGGGTGGGGAAGGTAATTGCTCTTCCTTTAAACTTCTTGGATATGGATTGTGGTCTGGGGTGGAGATCTTGAGGTGTGTGACCAGCTTGCCAGAGTGTGTGGAGACTTCAGAGAGGGCACCCAACTAATACCTTCGGCAGCTGAGAAAACCCCAGCATTTGGGACAGAAGCTACCCTGTCTGGTGAAAGAGTCCTACTGTGGCAACAAGCCCAAGTCAAGTAATTGAGTGGCAATATGCCTAGGCAAAGGAAACAAAACAAATGGAAAAATTCAATATTAAACTCCTATTTGGGGGGCAAATAGGATCAAAGCATGGAACAGGAGGAGGACTGTGAGGTCAGAACTCCTGCACCAAAATCCTCAAATGAAAATACGAGTGGGTTACAGGGCATAGAGGACCTTAAGAAGCAGATGAGAGAAGTGGAGGAAAAATTGGGAAGAGAAATGAAAATGATGCAAGAACATTATGAAAAGAGAGTCAACAGCCTGACTGAGGAAAATCACATCTTAAAAAATCGACTAACTCAAATGGCAAAAAAGGCTCAAAAAGGCAATGAGGAAAGGAAGGCCTTAAAAGTTGAATTTGCCAGATGGAAAACAATCTCAAAAGCTCACTGAGGAGAATCATTCCTTCAGAATTAGACTGGAGAAAATGGAAGCTAGTGACTTTATGAGAAACCAAGATGCTATTAAGCAGATCCAAACAAATGAAAGAATAGAGGGCAATGTGAAATATCTCATGGGAAAAACCACTAAACCTGGAAATACATCCAGGAGAGATAATTTAAAAATTATTAGACTACCTGAAAGCCATGATCAAAGAAAGAACCTAGAAATCATCCTTCAAGAAATTCTCAAGGAAAAATGCCCTGATGTTTTAGACTAAGAGGGGGAAATAGAGGAAGAATCCAGCAATCACCTCCTAAAAAGATCCCCAAAAGAAAACTCCTAGGAATATTATAGCCAGATTCCAGGATTCCCAGATCAATGAGAAAATGCTGTAAGCAGCCAGGAAGAAACAATTTCAATATTGTGGAAACACAAACAGAATAGCACAGGACCTGGCAACTTCTAAACTGAGGGATAGAAGGGCATGGAATATGATATTCCAGAGGTCAAAAGAGCTGGGATTAAAACCAAGAATCACCTACCTGGAAAAACTGAGTATCTTGTTTCAGGGGAAAATATGGTCATTCAGTGGAATAGAGGACTTTCAAGCATTCTTGAGGAAAAAACCAGAGTTGAATAGAAAATTTGACATTCAGACACAAGAAGCAAGAGATGCCTGAGAAGGTAATCAGGGAAAAGAAATCAAAAGGAAGTTCTCAAATTTGAACTATTTACATTCTTACGTAGAAAAACAATAACTGTGACTGATGAAATCTTCTTTATTGTGAAAATAATTGAAGAAGGTTATATGAGCATATGAATACATGTGTGAATGTGTGTATATATGTTTACAGGTATACATGGATAGAGGGCACAGGTTGAATTTGGTGGGAAGGGATGATGCTTGGGGAGTGAAGTCAAGAGGTGAGAGAGGAAAGTGTCAAGAGGAGATGGGGAGAGATAGGGTAGGGTAAACTCTCTCATTTAGAAGAGGCAAGGGAAAGTGGTTGCAGGGGAGGGGAAGAACAGGAAGACAAAAAGGCAAAACCCTATTCTCATTGAATTTGGCTCAGGAAGAGAATTACATGCATACTAAATGGGATATCTCACCCTGTAGGAGAGTAGGGGGAAGGGGTATGAGAGGGGGGTTGATGGGGGGGAGGGAATTCTGGGGGGAGGGGAGGTTGGAATTCCCCACTTTCAAAGAAGGACAGCATCAAAGTAGGGAATGGACCAGGTGAGGGGTGGGATGGGTGGGAGGGAAATATAAGCAGTCTAGTACAATATATCTACTATGGTAATGTTTTGCATAGCTATACATATACAACACATACTGAATTGGTTATCTTCCCAGAGGGAGTGGGGGCAAGGGAGGAAGGGAATGGATCTGAAATTCGAAGTTTTAAAATTAAATGTTTCAAATGTATATAAATACTATTATTAATACTATTTTGTATGTAATTGGGAGATAAGATGTGCAGGCATTGGGGCACAGAGATTCACCTTGCCCTAATAGCAAAGTTGAGGGTGTATGGGAGAAGATATGGGAGAGAGGATATTGGATGAGGGTATACTTGTGGGACTGCTATTTTGGGGTGGTGGGTAGGGGAAAAATGGGGGGAAAGTTGTAACTCGAAATCTAATGGAAATGAATGATACAAACCAGAAGTTAATAAAGCATTTGTTAAAATAAAAATAAAAAATATAAGACAAAAATTAAATAAAAATTACAAAAAAGAAATTCTCAAGGAAAATTGCTCTGATGATTTAGAACCAGAGGGCAAAATAGAGGTTGAAAGGATCCACCAATCACTTCCTGAAAAAAGATCCCCAAAAGAAAACTCCTAGGAATATTATAGCCACGTTTCAGAATTCCCAGATCAAGGAGAAAATATTACAAGCAGCCAGGAAGAAACAATTTGAATGTTGTGGAAACACAATCAGAATAACAGAGGACCTGGATGCTTCTACACTTAAGGACTGAAGGTCTTGGAATATGATATTCTCGAGGGTAAAGGAGCTGGGATTAAAACCAAGAATCACCTACCCAGCAAAACTGAGTATCGTGTTTCAGAGGAAAATGTGGTCATTCAGTGGAATAGAGAGAGGACTTTCACACACATTTTTAAAGAAATTGGGGTTAAGGAACTTGCTCAAGGTTACACGGCTAGTCATTATTTATGTGTGGGTGCTCATTTTCCGAGGCCGGATTTGATCTCGGGCCATCCCAAATCCGAGGCCGGTGCTCTTACTCACTGTGCAACCTAGCCGCCCCTTTAGGGCAATTGGGGTTAAGTAACTTGCCCAAGGTTACACGACTAGGTTTTTGTTTGTGTGGATTAAGTGTCTGAGGCCAGCTCCAAACTCAGGTCCTTCTGACTCCAGGGCTGGTGCTCTATTCACTGCGCCACCTAGCCACCCCGCTTTCACGTATTCTTGATGAAAATACTAGAGTTTAATAGAAAATTTGACTTTCAGATACAAGAAGCAATTTTGCTTGAGAAGGTAAATAGGGAAAAGAAATCATAAGGGACTTTTCAAAGTTGAACTGTTTACATTCCTACATGGAAAAATGGTAATTGTAACTGATGAATCTTTTCTCAGTATGAAAATATTTGAAGAATGGTATATGGTCATATGAATACATATGTGAATATGTGTATATATGTTTACAGGTATACATAGATCGAGCACACAGGTCAAATTTAATAGGAAGGGATGATACTTAAAAGGTGAAATTAAGAGGTGAGAGAGGAATATAACAAGAGGAGATGGGGAGAGTCAGAATGGGGTAAACTCTCTCATAAAGAAGAAGCCAGGGAAAATGGTTACAAGGGAGGGGTAGAACTGGAAGGCAAAAAGGCAAAACCTTACTCTCATTGAATTTGGATCAGGGAGAGAATGAGATACATACTAAATAGTATATCTCACCCGACAGGAGAGTAGGGGGAAGGGAATGAGAAGGGGGATGATGGAAGCAAGGGCAGGCTTTGGGGGAGGGAAGTTGGAAGCTCCCACTTTTGAAAAGACATGGCATCAAAATAGGGAATAGACCAAGTGGGGGTTAGGATAGGAGGAAGGAAAATTTAGTCAGTCTTTTTCAATATATCTACTATGGTAATGTTTTGCATAGCTACACATGTACAACATATACTGAATTGTTTATCTCCCAAGTAAGGGTGGGTGACAAGGGAGGAAGGGAATGAATCTGGAATTTGAAATTTTAAAATCAAATATTTAGGGGCAGAGCCAAGATGGCGGAGAAGAAACAGCTCGTCCAAGCCTCTCTGCCCCCAGATTCCCCAAAAACTATGGAAAAAAGGACTCTGAACAACTTCTGGAGCCCCAGCACACAGAGAAGCTAACCTCCCGCTGAGGACAGCCCAGCAGCCCTGCAGGAAGGACCAGCACAGCACTCTGGGAGCCGGCAGCGCCCAGAGCGCAGAGCGCAGGAGCGGAGCCAAGCCGAGACCAGGTCCACATGAGCCGAGGTTTTAGCCCCAGGGTGGCAAGGCCAGCAGCCAGCTGGAGGAACCCCAGAACACCAGGAGCAGTGGCGACTCCAGAATTATCAACATAGTCATGCCTAGGACAAAGTAAGAGGTTAGTGTACTATGGACTTTGGGACCTGTATTTGGGGAATGCGTCAGCTCCCTCCCCTGGGGGCTAGAAGCCGCAGAGGAGACACTCCATTTCATAGTTTTCATAGGCATTTCCGGCTCCCAGCCTACAAATCGTGGGGAGATCCAGGGATCAGTCTTGGGAGGTAATCGCTCTTGCTTTAACCTCGCTGGATCTGGATTGTGATCTAGGGTGGAAGTTGTGGGTGGGTTTACAGCTTGCCAGAAACGGAAGTTGCCCCCCACACGTTCGGGACGAAAATTCCTCTAGCTGGCCTTAAAGCCATAGTGTGGCAACAAGCCCAAAAGTCAAGCAATCAAGTGGCAACATGCCAAGGCAAAGGAAACAGAAAAATGCAACCCTAGACTCCTATTTTGGGGGCATAGAGCGGGAAAAGGACTGTGAGGTCAGAAGTCCTGCTCCAAAAGCCCCAGGGGAAAACATGAGCGGGTTGCAGGCCATAGAGGACCTTAAGAAGGACTTTAAAAATCAAATAAGAGAAGTGGAGGAAAAATTAGAAAGAGAAATGAGAAGGATGCAGGAAAAGTATGAAATGAGGGTCAACAGCCTGACTGAGGAAAACAACACCTTAAAAAATAGACTAACTCAAATGGCAAAGGAGGCCCAAAAGGGCAATGAGGAGAAGAATGCCTTAAAAAGTCGAATTTGCCAGATGGAAAAAGAATCTCAAAAGTTCACTGAGGAGATTCATTCCTTCAGAGTTAGACTGGAGCAAATGGAAGCTAATGACTTTATGAGAAATCAAGATGCTGTTAAGCAGATCCAAACAAACGAAAGATTAGAAGGCAATGTGAAATATCTCATGGGAAAAACCACTGACCTGGAAAATAGATCCAGGAGAGACAATTTAAAAATTATTAGACTACCTGAAAGCCATGACCAAAGAAAGAAACTAGAAATCACCCTTCAAGAAACTCACAAGGAAAACTGCCCTGATGTTTTAGATCCAGAGGGCAAAATAGAGGTTGAAAGAATCCACCAATCACCTCCTGAAAAAGACCCCAAAAGAAAACTCCCAGGAATATTATAGCCAGGTTCCAGAATCCCCAGATCAAGGAGAAAATACTACAAGCAGCCAGGAAGAAACAATTTCAATATTGTGGAAACACAATCAGAATAGCCCAGGACCTGGCAGCTTCTACACTGAGGGATCGAAGGGCATGGAATATGATATTCCAGAGGACAAAAGAACTGGGAATGAACCCAAGGGTCACCTACCCAGCAAAACTGAGTATTTTGTTTCAGGGGAAAATATGGTCATTCAGTGGAATAGAGGACTTTCAAGCATTCTTGAGGAAAAAACCAGAGTTGAATAGAAAATTTGACATCCAGACACAAGAAGCAAGAGATGCCTGAGAAGGTAATCAGGGAAAAGAAATCAAAAGGAACTTATCAAAGTTGAACTATTTACATTCCTATATGGAAAAGAAATATCTGTGACTGATGATATCTTTCTCACTATGAAAATAATGGAAGAAGGGGGTGTGGTCATACGAATACATATGTGAATGTGTGTGTATATGGTTACAGTTATATATGGATAGAGGGCATAGGCTGAATTTGTTGGGAAAGGAGAATACTCAAGGGATGAAATTATGAGGTGAGAGAGGAAAGTGGCAAGAGGAGATGGGGAGAGACAGGGTAGGGTAAACTATCCCATGTAGAAGAAGCAAGGGGAAGTGGTTGCAAAGGAGGGGGAGAATAAGGAAGGCTAAAAAGGCAAAACCACATTCACATTGAATTTGGTTCAGGGAGAAAATGACATACATACTAAATGGGATATCTCAACCTGCAGCAGGATAGGGGGAAGGGGGATGAGAGGAGGGATGATGGATGGGAGGGCATCCTTGGGGGTGAGGGGAGGTTGGAAGTACCCACTATAGAAGAGGGACAGGATCATGTAGGGAATGGACCAGGTGGGGGGTGGGATGAGTGGGAGGGAATTATAAGCAGCCTTGTACAATATATCTACTATGATAATGTTTTGCATAGCTAGACATGTACAACATATACTGAATTACTTATCTCCCAAGAAGGAATGGGTGACAAGGGAGGAAGGAAATGGACCTGAAATTCGAGGTCTTAACATTAAATGTTTCAATATATATATAAATACTATTATTAATACTCTTTTGCCTATAATTGGGAGATAAGATGTGCAGGCATTGGGACACAAAGATTCATCTTCCTCTAATGGAAAAGTCGATGGGGGTATGGGAGAAGGTATGGGAGAGATCAGACTGGAGGAAGCGATATCTTGTGGGACTGTTATTCTGGGAGGTTGGGCAGGGGAATAATGGGAGGGAAATGATTGTAACTCAAAATCTGGCGGAAATGAATGATGTAAAACAGAAGTTAATAAAGCATTTGTTTAAAAAAAATCAAATGTTTAAAAATATGTAAATAATATTACTAGTACTAGTTTACATATAATTTGAAAATAGGATGTGCAGGCATTGGGGCACAGAGATTCACCTTGCCCTACTGGAAAAGTCAAAGAGGGTATGGGAGAATAGATGGGAGAGAGTATATTGGATGGGGGATATCCTGAGGGACTGCTATTCTGGGGTGGTTGGTAAGGGAGAACAGGGAAAATATTGTAACTCAAAATCTAAAGGAAATGAATGATATAAACCAGAACTTAATAAAGCATTTGAAAAAAAAAGGGTATAATATATTTTCTCCATCCCTTTATTTTAATTTTTGTGTCTATCTGTTTCAAGTGTGTCTCTTTTAAACAACATATTATTGAATTATGGTTTACTAATTCATTATGCTATTAATTCCATTTTATAGGTGAACTTGTTCTATTCACATTCACAGCTATAATTAATGTGTATTTTCATCCATCCTATTTACTTATATTTATCCTTCTCTTTGTTATCCTGTCCCTCCTCAAAAGTCTACTTTGCCTCTGACCACTGCCTCCCCTTATTTACCTCCCTTTTATCACCCCTATCTTTCTCTTATCCCATCTCCCCTTCCATTCCTATTTACTGGCTGTGTAAGATAGATTTCTATAATATTCCTGGGAGTTTTCTTTTTGGGGTCTTTTTCAAGAGGTGATTGGTGGATTCTTTCAACCTCTATTTTGCCCTCTAGATCTAAAACATCAGGGCAGTTTTCCTTGAGAATTTCTTGAAGGGTGATTTCTAGGTTCTTTCCTTGATCATGGCTTTCAGGTAGTCCAATAATTTTAAATTGTCTCTCCTGGATCTATTCTCCAGGTCAGTGGTTTTTCCCATGAGATATTTCACATTGCCTTCTAATCTTTCATTTGTTTGGATCTGCTTAACAGCATCTTGATTTCTCATAAAGTCATTAGCTTCCATTTGCTCCAGTCTAACTCTGAAGGAATGAATCTCCTCAGTGAACTTTTGAGATTCTTTTTCCATCTGGCAAATTCGACTTTTTAAGGCATTCTTCTCCTCATTGCCCTTTTGGGCCTCCTTTGCCATTTGAGTTAGTCTATTTTTTAAGGTGTTGTTTTCCTCAGTCAGGCTGTTGACCCTCATTTCATACTTTTCCTGCATCCTTCTCATTTCTCTTTCCACTTTTTCCTCCACTTCTCTTATTTGATTTTTAAAGTCCTTCTTAAGGTCCTCTATGGCCTGCAACCCGCTCATGTGTTCCCCTGGGGCTTTTGGAGCAGGACTTCTGACCTCACAGTCCTTTTCCCACTCTATGCCCCCAAAATAGGAGTCTAGGGTTGCATTTTTCTGTTTCCTTTGCCTTGGCATGTTGCCACTTAATTACTTGACTTTTGGGCTTGTTGCCACACTATGGCTTTAAGGCCAGCTAGAGGAATTTTCGTCCCGAACGTGTGGGGGGGCAACTTCCGTTTCTGGCAAGCTGTAAACCCACCCACAACTTCCACCCTAGATCACAATCCAGATCCAGGGAGGTTAAAGCAAGAGCGATTACCCCCCAAGACTGATCGCTGGATCTCCCTACAAATTTGCAGGCTGGGAGCGGGAGCTGCTTCTGAAAACTACAAAATGGCGTTTGTCCTCAGTGGCTTCTAGCCCCCAGGGGAGGGAGCCGACGCATTCCCTAATACCAGTTCCAAAGTCCATAGGACACTAACCTCTTACTTTGTCCCAGGCAAGTCTATGTTGATAATTCTGGAGTCGCCACAGCTCCTGGTGTTCTGGGGTTCCTCCAGCTGGCTGCTGGCCCTGCCGCCCTGGGGCTAAAACCTCGGCTCATGCAGACCTGGGCTCGGCTCTGCTCCTGCGCTCTGCGCGCTGCATGCTGCCAGGTCCCAGACCACTGCGCTGGTCCTTCCTGCAGGGCTGCTGGGCTGTCCTCAGCGGGAGTTTAGCTTCTCTGTGTCGTTCTGTGGGTGCTGGGGCTCCAGAAGTTGTTCAGAGTCCCCTTTTACATCGTTTGGGGGGAATGTGGGGGCAGAGTGGCTTGGATGAGCTGTTTCTACTCCGCCATCTTGGCTCCGCCCCACCAAAATCTTGTTTGATCTTGACTGCAGCTCCACAATATTTGAATTTTTCCTGACTTCTTACAATATTTTCTCCTCAATTTGGAAGTTCTGTATTTGTGTTGTCAAATTCCTGGTAATTTTCATTTTTGTATCTCCCTTAACAGATGATTGGTGGATTCTTTGATTTCTATTTTACCTTCTGGTTCTAAGAAATGAGGGCAGTTTTCTTCGATAATTTTCTTTTAAAAATATCTGGCCTCTTTTTAGTGTGGTTTCTAGGTGATTCAATAATTATGAAATTGTCTCTCTACAATCTGTTTTCCAGATCAGTTGTTTTTACAATGATTTATTTTGTATTTCTTCTGTTTTTCATTATTTTGACCTTTTTATTTTTTCTTTAGGTCTCATGGAGTCATTCACTTCTAGTTGCCCAATTTGGCGTTTCTACTTTTTTAGAAGTTCTTTTCTACTGTGAATTTTTGTGACTGGTATCATTAGGTCAGTTCTGTTTTTAAAGTCTTATTTTCTTCACAGTATTTTTTTTTTTGCATCTCCTTTACCAAGATATCATTTTTTTCTTTTCTTTTTAAAATTATATATTTGTTTCATGTTTACTTGAATTGGATTAGAACTGGAAGAGATATTGGAGTTTATCTAGTCAAGCCATTTCATTTTCCATATTAGAAAATGAGGCCCAAATATATTTTTAATTGATTTAGTCAAGTGCTGATTAGTTGAATAACCAACACAAAGACCCAGGTCTTTAGATTCCTGGTACAGCACTTTCTTTTTTCTACTCTGCCACCTTATGTCACTTTCAAGTTCCAATATAGTAAGGACTTTTCAGGTAATTTTCCTGAAGTGAGAATAAGATACCTTTCCCCTTCCTTACAATGACTCCTGACTGGCTCCCTTCACCCTTTTAATCTCCTCAACTTTGCTATTCCCAAACTTTTTTAAACATTTAATTTTAATTTTCTCAATTATATATTAATAAAATTTAAATTATTTTTATATTTGAGCTCCATATTATTTTCCTCCCTCATCCCCCCACTTGAGAATCCAAATAATTTAATATAGATTACACATGTACTCATATAAAGTTTCCATATTGTTAATTCTCACGGCCCCCAATCTGAGTGATAAATTCCACACATGAAACTTCCTGGAAAACCTCATTTTCATGCAGGATATTCTCCATGGGCTGAATTGCATTTGTTGTGCTGGTAGGAGATCATAGATCAGCCTAAAGAAAAATTTCCATTCCCATAAAAGTGTAAAAACTTGAGAAAAACACTGGTTAGATACTAAATGATTTTTTTTAAGTAGAAAGAAAAACCACCATAAAATTACTTAATTATTCTCTTTTTCACCACCCTTGTATGTGTAGTGGCCTGGTGAAAGTGAAATTAAGGGAAAAATAGGGAAAGATTTTAGTTCATAGATTTCTCCATTGTGTATGTATGTGTATTGTTATGTTTGTTAATCATTCAATAGGCATTTGTTAAATATCTACTATATGCCAGGTACTATGAAGACACAAAGAATACAAGAACATACAAAGAAAAGCAAAAGACATTTCCTTCTCTCAAGGAACTCACAATCAAATGGGTGACACAATATGTAAATATTAAAAAAATAGACAGGACAGATTGATCACTTAAGGTAATATTTGTAAAAAAAAAAATACTTAGTACAATGCCTGGTATATAGCAAAGCCTTCATAAATTCTTATTCCCTCCCCCAAACTGGAGATAATCAACAGAAGAAAGGCACAAGAATTACTTGGAAAGACTTCTTGTAGGAGGTAGGATGTTAGAAAGTACTTGAAGGAAAGCAGGAGAAAGAGATACGGAGGTATATGGATTTAGAGTTGGTGGGCTAACGTCTATGTATATATTTCATATATGTGTTTCTGAACATATATGTGTTTGTAAAGAGAACATGTCTCTAT
>WOXC01004932.1:0-61353 GCA_011680675.1 Gymnobelideus leadbeateri
AGTCCTTTCGCAGCGAAGACCCAAGTGTGAAGAAAGACCCACGTGTGGGACAGAGATGGTGTGAAAGTCACACCGCCAAGGCTCGCGAGCTTTGCTTGCGCTGACTCGTTTCCTATTGGCTCTTCACACACGCATTAACCCCCCCCTCCCCCCCAAGCTGTGTCCGGGACATGAGGTACGCGGGAGGGGGGGAGTGTGAGGGTGGGGGGGTTGATATCCCAGTCAGACGGGGACAGTGACTAGGCTAGGAAGTCGCTTTGGAAATTTATAGCTGTTAGGGAGTTTAGGAAGTAGGAGGGGGGGACTCCGAGGCTCAGAGAGGGCAAAGACCTAGCCCAAAGTCACACAGGATGTCAGCAGCAGACGCGTCATTCGAACCCGGGGCTCTTCCCACCTGTTTCTGCCTCCTCCCATCTCCTGCGCTGAATTCCCTTCCCACCTCCTTTTGGGGAGGCTGGGCATTCTGACACAGCCTAGTAATAGATCAGCCCTCAAGGTGCCCCAGGGTCATTGTCCCTGGGCAGAGGGGGAGGGGCACGCGGAGGGGCAGGGCTCATCCCAAATTGCTTGTAAATCATGATCTGATTAGGAAGTGATATATTCATCGGGGACTCTGGCATCAGACTTATTCGCGTATTGTGACAAAATAAGTACTGTTTACTTTCGACCGTTTTCTGTGAATTCTAAAGATTTCTTCCACCTTAAAGGCTCCAGTGGAATCTGCAGGACTGGGGCTTGCCCACTAAGAGTATAAAGGCATGCTAAGTTAAGTTGATTTGCCTGTGAAAGAAACGCTTCCATTATTCATGTCAGGAGGCTGTCACATCAAATTGAGGGAGTGGAGAAAATCCTTTTTTATCTACATTTAGAACCAAGAAAAACCAGCCATTGAGCGTTGAATTTCAATTGGGAGAAAGTCAGGCTGAAAGCAGGGTTAAAAAAAAAAAAGTGGGCATTTGTCTAGTGTTGGCTGAAACTTCTTATATAGCTAGCAGGAATGAAACTTCTTAAAGCCGGCAAGTACTACATCCAATCTTGATGTCTTTCATGTGTAAACGTGTCAAAAGTAGTTAAGCTAATTCAAATTTAAAGCTCTTTGGATTTCTATTCCAGGACTTTTAATTTGTTTATTTTAAAGGATTTCCCCAACGCATCTCTTTGCTCTTGAAAATTTGATGAATATATTTTGTTTTTCAAAGTTCCGAGATTTTACAGTGTGGATTGGGAGATGAAAAGCAGGCTCAGGGATAAGAGAAAACGGAAGATAGTGAAGGCAAACTCTCTACACTTGTCTCTGTCTAAATATTGTTTCCATATATGTGTGATGCACACACACATCACTTAAAATGAGAAATAAGACATTAGAAGAATTGAACTTATGAATCTAAAAGGATCATTCCTGTGGACGTAAAATGTTGTTTGTTGGATTGTCTTTTTTCTTCAGGAAATATTTTTAGTGCCTACAAATAAGAGAGGTTTCAGCTGGATTTGTAAATATTTGAACATTAAATGTCTGGTAAACACAAACTAGCAGAAAAAGTTTATTTTTATATTTACATACTGGGAACTCTTGCATGCTTTTCACTCTTTCTCACTTCTGCCTTTGAGAAGAGGCATAGTTTGATACTGTAGAGTAAAAAAAAAACTTTCATCTGGAGGTCAAGAGCCATGTGTGTGAGTTTCTGCTCAGACACTTATGGGCTCTATATCCTTGGGTGAATTATTTGTTTGACCTTCAGTTTTCTCATCTATACATTCAAAGTGAATTAGATAATCTCTAAGGTTTCATCCAGTTCTAACAGTCTTTGGGCGCACTGTAATGTAACATGAAATCATTGAAATTCGTGCACTGGAAAAGATGTTAGGTATCATCACTTACAGGAATTTTTTTTTTTTAATTCAGCAAATTAAGTCTTTCCAAAAAGCATTTTTGATGTACTTAGTATGTGCTCCATAATTGTTGATTGCATTAAATTGTTAAATTGGATACTTCTGCTAAAAGTTATATTCTACTGTGGGTACTTTGGTTTTTATTTGATTTTATAAAATATCTTTCAATATACCAAAAAAAAAAAGGCATTTAACTCTAGCTTCTATACCTGTTACCTATTAAAACATTGTAAGCTTCACATCCTTAAAATAGCTCCCCTCAGTCTTGTGAAGAACATTTTAATGCTTTCAGGAAACCCTTATCTCTATTACGATGCATAGTTTTATGAGCTCTGAAATTCCCTGACTAAACCATTACTACAGTTGAAGTGGGCCCTTCTATAATACTTTATGATATAATTAAATTTTTATGCTAAACTGAAATTTATGGCTAGGGAAAATGAGAAAATGTTTGTGAGGTTCTGTCAAAATAAGTTTACCTCTTGGAGTGGCCATACATACAGAAAAGTTGTTCTATTGGAGCAGTGAATTAAGTAGAGAGGCAGTTGTCCTGTGGAGGGTAGTAGCAAGACAAGAATTAATGGCATACAGAGTAGTATTTTGTTTTGCTTTTAGTGATGTTTTAATCTCCCCATGTGAGTGTTAATGAGGAATCTATATAGAAAAAAGACTAGAAAACTTGGATATTTATAGACAGGAATTAACATTTATTTAGAGATGGTTTTGTTGATTTTGATATTTGCAGTTGAAAAAAAAATCATTAAAGGGAAATGCTCAACAGTGTTTCTCTTGTCTGGCAGTTTGTAGTTAAATACAATATACTAATCCCAAAAGGTAAACTTTTTTATGGAAAAGAAATTATAGTCTCAGTGCAATGGAAATGAAAGATAATAATTTTCAAGTTTCAAAATGATCCTGCCTTTTTGCTACTTATTTCTTTATAAGATATTAAATATGAAATAAACTATTGTAGAAGTGACATTAACATGTAACCTATAAATAAATAAACATGTAACCTATAAATAAATAAATAAAACCTATAGATAAATAAAATAATAATAAATAAATAAAGCAATAAAGTGGTACAGTGGATGGAATGCTAGGCCTGGATAATTGGGATATTTCCCATTCATTTTTAGGTAGTATTTCATTTCCACTGTCATAGAGAGGATTGAGAATAGTAAATGAATGCAGGAGTTTAGATGTTGGGACATGAAGTATGGATCAAGCTGAATTAGAAGTTTGAAATTGCTTAGATCTGAAGGACCCGGGCACAAATTCTGCTTCTGCTGCTTAATGGCATGATCATGGACATGTGGCTTAAAATAAGGGTGCAGCAGTTTTCTTGTATGTAAAGTTTTTATGTTTCCTTTTTTTTATATTTCACTAGCAAAGCAGGAATTTTTTAAGATTGGTATAGGGATAGGGACTGGACCTGTGATTTTATTGGTATAAGGGTGAGAAAACATCCTCTCAGTGCAAGTCAGAGGCTTCTCTAAAGCTTCTAGTCTTAGAGGATAGCCCAGAGAAGTGGTGTCAAATAGAAGTGGTTTCTCAAATAGAAATGAGAGCCACAAAACACTTCATTAAGATGCTTGTGGGTGGGGCTGGCCAGGTGGCAGCAGTGAGTAGAGCACCAGCCCTAGAGTCAGAAGGACCTGAGTTGGGAGCCGGCCTCCCACACTTAACATACACAAACAAAAACCTAGTTGTGTGACCTTGTGCAAGTGCCCTCCAAAAACAAAAATCTAGCTGTGTGACCTTGGGCAAGTGCCCTCCAAAAAGCCAAAAAAAAAAAAGATTCTTGTGGGCTACATGTTGACTTAGTTTTAAAATGTAATACAGCTATATTTTATTTTATTTTTATTTATTTTGTTAAATATTTCCCAGTTACATTTTAATCTGCTTTATGTGGACTACATGCTGGTGGTTGTATGTTTGGCACATTTGGCCTAGAGCACTAAGAAGTTAAGTGACTTGACCAGGGTCACACATCCTTTATGTGTCATTGGTGGAACTTTAACCCATTTCTTTATCTAAGGCCAGCTCTTACTATGCCACACTGCTTCTCCTGCTTTCAGTTTAAATTGAGAAACCTCACAAAAGCTCTTTCATAAGTGTAATCACTTTATTTTTTATCAGGTAATGAATTTGAAGAGCTTACTTTCCTTTATTTCATATACTTTGTTTTTCACAAATACCTACCAGATATGCAGTTTTCAGAAGGATTTTTTAAAAAATGATTTTGGTCCATCCTTATTATCATTGTGGAGAAAAATGATATTTTCTTCTTTTAGTTCAAATACCTATCAAAGTACTTTGGTGCAAGAAAGACACAATAAAGTTTGATATCATCATGCATTTGCCACTGGTGCTTGTAGAGCTGTGTTTCAACCTGGCATTGGTTGAGTTCTTTTATAGGAGAAGTAAATCCAACTCTCATACATAATATCATTTTTAGTCTGTAAATTATAGTGAAATTTCATTTTAATTTGAAATAGCTATTGATAGGTTTGCAAAGTAGTAAATCTTCTCTACCATCAGTTCCTTTAAAATTATATTGGTATCTTGTTTTTGTCATCTTATTCCCAAATATTTTCTTTTCCTTTCCCTCCCACATCACAGAGAGCTAGCCTTTATTATAATGAATAAAATAGAAAAAATAAAAAATAAAAGCAGTTGAGCATAAATAACTAACAAAGCAACTGTGTATGGTAGTAAATAAAGTATTCCATAGTTATAGTATTTTTATTATTTATTATTTTAATTATATAATAATTATTTTATTATTTATAGTCTCATAGATCTTCCTAGAGTCTCCATTTTAAGGAGAAGGACTAGGCCTACCTTGTCTTTCTTTCTCCCCAAGTAGTGTTCCTGATTCTTGTAATGCTCCTACTCTGGAGGGTATCTGCTCTCCCCTTTTTCAGTTCCTTTTAATGTTTGATCTTATTAGAATGGAAGCTCTTTTAAGGCAGGGATTATCTTTCTGCTTATATTTATATCCCCAGTACTTAGCACAGTGTTGGGCATGTAGTAAGGGTTTAATAAGTGAGCATGAGTGGATATAGGTGGCATATAGTGGCAATAAAGTGTCACAGTGGATAGAATGCCAGGCCTGAAGTCAGGAAGACTCATCTTTGTGAGTTCAAATGTAGCCTCAGACAAGTACTTACTAGATGTGTAACCCTGGACAAGTCACTTAACCCTATTTGCCTCAGTTTCATCATCTGTAAAATGAGCTGGAGAAGGAAATGGCAAACCACTTTATCTTTGCCAAAACCCCAAATGGGATCATGAAGAGTTGGACACAACTGATAACTACAACAAAAGGGCTTAATAAATGCTTTTTTATTTGAAAAAGTACCCCATCTCTGTCCTAGTGGTAGTTAGGTGAAGTGGATAGAGTGCTAGGCCTGAAGTTTTTAAATTATTGAATTCAAAGCCAGCCTCAAACACTTATTACATATGTGATCCTGGGCAAGTCACTCAACCTCTCTCTGCCTTAGTTTCCTCCATTGTAAAATGAGGGTAATAATAGTACCTACCCCTCAGGGTTGTGAGAATTGAATAAGATAACATTTATAAAGTACTCAACATGGTATCTGGCATCTTGAAGACACTTAATAGATGTTTGTTTCCTTCCTTCCTTTGCAAAGAAGAGAGGGTAGTTCATTCTCATCTTGTCTTCAAGGCCCATCTTGGCCATTATAATTATAGTACACAACATTCATAGAATCATAGATTTTAAGGTCATCAAGTCCAGCCCCCATATTTTAAGGGTGAGTCAATTGAGGCACAGAAGATAAGCAACTTGTCCAAGCTTACAGCAAGGAAAAGCATCTTAGGCAGGATTTGCACTCAGTTCTTCTTGCCTACAAGTGTAGTGCACTAGCCACTTCACCATTCAGTTTCAATTATTTTTTGTACATTCTTTCCATTTATTGTTGTTGTTATTGTGTCTTTTATTTTCCTGGTTCAATTTACTTAGCATCAATTCGTATAAGTCTTCCCAACTGTACTATATTCTTCTATACATAGGAACTTGTAAGTCGCATTTTCTGGAACCAAGTGGAGCCCATGGAAGCATAGTACATTCTTAGAGAACATCTTTAGCCTCCAAATGCATAAACTCTCCCAAGATCAAACCTATCACAATGAAAATATTCATCTCTTCCCCCTGGAGTACTATTCTAGAAAGATATCTCTTATTATAAAATTATTATAAAATTCTCCTCCACCTTTCATTCTCTTGCTTATAATTTCCATTATCCCATAGTTTCCTTGTCTTGCTGAGAGACTTGTTTTCTCTTCTTTCACTGTTTGCTCATGGCTGTAGTAGGGGCCTGTTAATCTACTCCCTTGTCTTTCTCTTTTCATGCAGCCTCCCACATTGCCACTCCTTTCCATAACAAACATTGATTCATTTGTAAGAGGTCAGAGAATTTCATTTAGTCCATGGGACATCAAGTTCTAGTCTTCCATCTTAGCTTCTCTCACTTAAATTCACCCTAAATCTTTAGACCCTTATATCCTTTTTAATCCTTTTATAGTTCTTTGTTCTTTTACCACATAGGTCACTCTCTGTTTTAAATAACCCATAAAGGTAAATAACTCACTTCATTATTTACTCTTTTCTTGATAATTAGATTTTTAAAAATTGTTCTTCTGTTGCTTTGGGTGTTTTCAAGTCAGATAATTTATTCATGCCTGTGTTTGTCTCTCTCTCTTTTTTAAGCTGAGATGCCTCAAATACCTTTTGTTGAAAGTCCCTCATTTGTGAAGCTAATTAGGCTTGTGTTTGTAGGTTATGTCATTTTGGGGTTGCAGCTTACATTCCTTAACTTTTTGGAAAAATAGTTCATTCCCTCCTGAGGATTCTCATGAAAGCAAAATGATCTTATGTTATTTACATTTCTTCACGAGTGATAGTCTTTCTCGTGGCTGCTTCTGAAATTAATATTTGCCATTGATATTATTTAGTATAAACACTATGTGTTTATGAGTTTGGAGAGCTGGGATTTTTTTTCTGGCAGTGATCCGTAGATTCAGTTGATGTTTTGTTATCCTTATTAATAAGTTTTAGACTGTTTTTTTTTAGTATTTCTTGCATTATGGTATTCAGTTTTTAAAAAATTTGTCTTATTCTGGGAGATCTATGATTGCTGTTACCTCTGCACATGCTGTCTTCAAGATGAATTTCTTTAGCTTGTGTAGAATTCATGCATTTTTAAATTAACGTCTCTTTTATCATGAACTTGGCATACAGCATGAGCTTGGAATACAAGCACAAGCATTTCAGTATTCAAAGAACAAAGTATTATATATGAAACTGAACTTGTTAAATATTTTAAGCATATATTAAGTTTAACATGATACGAAATTGCCTTCCTTGTCTCTATACATACCCTATGAATTTCCTCTTGTTTTTTTATATTTTTAATGTCTTATCGATGCTCTTTTTTTTCTTTCTTCCTTTTATTTTTGTATAATTATCAGTACCTACTCCCACCCTCACAGAAACCCTTTCTTAAAACAAATGAGTATAGTCAATCCTAACAACTTCATACTTTGGCCATACCTGAACATATTTGTCTCATTCTATTCTGTGCTACTATTCCTTCAGCTATTTGCAAGATATCAGAGTTCTGTTTCATCATTAGTTCTCTGGAATCACAATTGGTCATTGCATTACTCAGAATTCTTGAGTCTTTCACAGCTGGTTTCCTTTACATGAGTATTGTCATTGTATAAATTGTTCTGGTTCTATTCACTTTACTCTGTACCAGTTTGTTATATTTCTTCTCAGGTATTTCTGAATCTGCCCCTTTCTTCATTTCTTATGGTGTAGTAATATTACATTACATTCATATAGTATGATTTAGTCAGCTGTTTCCCAGTTGAAGAGTACTCACTTTGCTTCCAATTCTTCACTACAGCAGAAATTGCTGATATGTACAGATAGGTCCTTTTCTTTTGCTTTGAACTTTATCAAGTATGTTCCTAGTGTTGGGTCAAATGTTATGAACAGTTTAGTGACTTTTAAAGTATCTATCCACACTGCCCTCTTTTCCCTTTTTCCTCAGCTTTCCTTTTACTTTTGAGAAAATTGAGGATATTTGACCTAAACTCCCTTTTCTTCCTTACTCATGCTTTCAAAGCCTCTTGATATCATTCTTCCTTTCCTTTAATGTGTGACAATGAAGTAACCTTCCTCTTTATCAAGGTTAAACCTTTAGTTATTTGAAATTGTTCTCTTTGAGGTTAACCAACAATCTCTTAATTGCCAAATTTGAAGATTTTTTTTTCTCAGTTCTTGCTTTTTCATCTCGTCTACTGCATTTGACACTGTTGACCATGAGTTCTGATTACTCACTTTTTTCTGGGTTTTAGTGATCCTCTTCTCTTGATTCTTTGTTTACCTAACTGCTCCTTCCTTTTTTCATGGCTTAAATCTGTATTACACTCACTTATCTGGGTGTTCCCCAAGCCTCTGTCCAGGATATTTTTCTCTACTCTCTCCCTTGGTGACCTCATCAGCTCCCATGGATTTAATTATCATTTCTATGCAGATGACTCACAGATCTATATAACCAGCCCTGATTTCTCATCTGTGCTTCAGTCGCGATTGACCAGTTGCCTGTTGGACATTTCGTGCTGTATCATAGCTAGATTTATAGTTGGAAAGAGTCTTTGGGGAATAGAGTCCCATTTTGCAGATAATGAAACTGAGACAGAGAGGCTTTCCCAGTATCACATAACTAGTCAGATCTGAGATTAACATCTAGGTCTTCCTGCTTCTAAGTCCACTGCTTATCTGTTATATCATATGTTACCTTTTTAAATGTTCCAGAGATATCTCAAATACAAAATGTCCAGAAAAGCTAAAATTCCTTTCATCCCACCGTTAATTTAACCTTTTTCAAATTTCCCTCTTCCTGTTGAAAGTAGTAGCTTCTTTCCAGTTTCCCAGATTCTTAACTTCTCCATTGGTCAGTCAGTCAATAAACATTTATTAAGTGCCTACCATGTGCCAGGCACTGTGGTAAATTAGCTGGGGATACAGAAAGATACAAAAAACAGTTCTTGCCCTCAAAGAGCTCACAATCTAATGAGGGAGATAAGGAAACAAATATGTACAAACACACTATAGATATAGGATAAATAGTAAATAATTAACAGAGGGAAGACACTAGAATTAAGAGAGGTTGGGAAAGGTGACCTATGGAAGATAAGAGTTTAGTTAATACTTATAATAAGCCAGGAAATCGAGGAGGCAAAGATGAGGAGGGAGAGTATTCCAAGAATTGGGGACAACCAGAAAAAATGTCCAGAGTAAAGAGATGGAATGTCTTGTTTGTGGAACAACCAGGAGGTTAGGATCACTGGATCAAAGGAGTACACAGCAGAAATAAGTTGTAAGGAGACTGAAAAGGTAGTGGGATGAGGTGGGGTAGGGGTCTAGGGTTAGGAAGGGCTTTGAATGACAAATAGAGGATTTTGTATATGATTCTGAAGATAATACAGGGCCACTGGAGTTTATTGACTATGGATTGTGACATGGTCTAACCTGCAATTTAAGAAAAGTTGTTGGTAGGTTTATACCTAATTTTGGCCAGACTGCTTTCCAGCTTTCCCAGTAGTTTTTGTCAAATAGAAAGACTTTAGCCTAGTGGTTGATATCCTAAACTATACTTCTAGATCATGTGCTCTTTTAATACTCTTGGCTTTTCTTTCTTCTCTGTTGATTTTTAATTTATTTCATTTTTTTGGTGTGTTTTGAATCTGTCAATCTTTTGCAACTCCTACTTTTTTGCTATGCAAAATAAACTTGATGCAACATCAGTTTTTACTTATTGTTATGTATTTATTATATATTTAATAATCATATCTAAAATATATTTAATAATGAGTTAATAATCATGTTAAAATTAATATATGCTTAAAATATTTATCAAATTCAGTTTCATATATAATACTTTGTTTTTTGTATATTGAAATGCTCATGCTTGTTGTATGTCAAGTTCATGATAAAAGAGACATTAATTTAAAATATACATGAATATACATTAATTTAAAAATACATGAATACTACACAAGCTAAGGAAATGTATCTTGAACTACAACTGTTGCTTCATCTATTTGCAACACAAAATAAGAGATTTTACTTTTTCAGTTGATGGCAAAGCTTTTTAGATATATAGTTTCTTTCTTTATCTTTAAGTGCAAATATTCAAAGCTATATATCGTTATATCGTTAGCTTTGGGTAGCACCAATGTTTCTCTTATTCTGTAAAGCATTTTATACTTTGTAATTTTTTAAGCAAATTTATATGATGTGAGCAGTACTTTTGATGTCACAAATGGGAATTTTGAAAAAAAAAGTTTGATGTTTATTAAAAGCATCATGTTTTCTCTGGAAAAATTCACTTGCCTGGGTATTCATACATATATACTTTCAAGATATCATTTCAATTTATTACATTTAATGCTATTGGCAACTAAAGCACTCATACAAAGCAAACATAGCTGTCTTTTTCCTCCATTAATGTTAGTACTCGTGAATCACAGTGCAAATAACAACTTTTAAAAACCATTCAACAAAACAAACCAACAAATTAAGCAAGTTTGACATTATATACAGAATTAAACACCCAGAGTCCCTTGTTTCTTTGCAAATAAGAGAAGAAGGTACATTATCATATCTCTTTTCTTGAACCAAGTTTAGTAGTTAGAATTTAACAGCATTCAGTTTAATTTTTAAAAAAATTATATTCTTTCCATTTACGTTATTGGAGTCACTGTGAATATTTTTTCCAAGTTCTGCTAGCTTCATTTTGCCTAAATTAATCTAATTTTTTGTGATATTTTATATAGTCTTCATGCTTATTGTTTCTTATGACACAGTAATATTCTATTACTTTCACACGACGTAATTTAGCTACTCCCTAATGATTGGTCATGTACTTTGTTTCCAGATCTTTGCTAAAAAGTACTCCTATAAATATTTTGGAGCACACAGGTCATTGAAAAAATTACTTTCTTAGAATATATGCTTGATATCTCTGGGTCATAGCATATCAACATTTTAGTCATTTTCTTGGAATTGTCTTTTTTTAACCAACTAATGCATAGTAGGCTCATAATAAATTGTTATTTTCTTGACTTGACTTTTGTCTATTATTATTATTTACTTGATAAATATAAACATGAACATATCATTACCCAAAATAAAATAGAAAAAGAGGACAGTATTTGATACTATAAATCTTTATTATATACAACTTTTTAAAGTGTAATTTAAACTCAGTAGTTTCAGTACTACCCTGTTTGTCTATGTTCTTTGTTCTGAACTTGTTCTACTCTCTACTCTGTATTTCTTTAACTTTTTTCTTGACAGTATTTTCTTCCTTTCCTACTTTTCTTGATATCTCTAGCCTTCCCCTTAATCTCTGTTCCCCTGGACCTTCAAAAACCTTGCCTTATAACGAATAAGTGTAGTTAAACAAAGCAAATCCACGTTTACCCTTGAAAACGTGTAGTGATTTTCACCTCTAATCCATTACCTCTATGCCAAGAAATGGGAGGCATGCGTCATCATCAGTCTTCTGGAGTACTGATTGGTCATTATATTGATAAGAGTTTTTAAGTCTTTCACAGTTGTTTTCCTTTTCAATGTTGTAAGTCATTGTATAAATTGTTCTCCTTATTCTACTGACTTCACTATCAGTTTACATGAGCCCTCTCTGATTTCTTAGAATCCATTTCTTTTGTCGTTTTTATGGCATAATGATATTTCATTATATTTGTATACTATAATTTCTTCAGCTACTCTTCAGTTGTTGGGAGCTCTGTTTCCAGGTTTTGCTAAAACAAAATGTGCTGCTATAATTATTTTTGTGCATATAGTTTCCTTTCCCTTCTTCTCTGATTTTATCGAGTATATAATCTCAGTAGTGGTGTTGATGGGTTAAAGGATATACACAGATAGGTAACTTTTGGGGCTTAGTTTCAAATTGCTTTACAGAACAATTAGATCAACTCTCAGCTCCACTAACAGTGTATTAGCATGCCTATCTTTCCACAACCCTTCCAACATTGATTGTTTCCATGTTTTGTCATCTTTGCTAAGTTGTTGAGTGTGAGATGAAACCTCGAAGGTGTTTTGATTTGACTTTCTCTGATTATTAATGATTTGGAGGAATTGTTTTTGGTGATGTTAACAATTTGACATTTTTATCAGAACTATTTCTTTATATGTTTTGATCACCTATCCACTGGGGAATGACTTTTGGTGTTATATTTGTATTTGTTCCCTATGTCTTGATTATCATTCCTTTATGTTTGGTATAAAAACTTTTCTGCTTGGTTGACAGCTTCTATTTTGTGTTATCTTGTCATTTCTTTTTTTTTTTTTTTTGCTTTTTGGGGGGCAATTGGGGTTAAGTAACTTTGCCCAGGGTCACACGGCTAGGTTTTTTTTTGTTTGTTTGTGTGTGTGTTAAGTGTCGGAGGCCGAATCTGAACTCAGGTCCTTCTGACTCCAGGGCTGACGCTCTACTCACTGCGCCACCTAGCCGCCCCTATCTTGTCATTTCTTACAGCATAATAATATTCCATTACATTCACATTTATTATTGTGGAATAGTGCTTGGGTAAATTCCTTGCATATTGTAACTATTATCCTTGTTTTTATTATGTCTGATCCAATTTTTTCCCTACTCTACCATTTCCCTTCTGATTCTGTCTATATTGACTTTATTCATGTAAAAGTTGTGTAAATAGTCAAAATTGTCTATTTCATACTAAGGCCTTTAGCTCTTATTTTGTTGAAAATTCTCCCCAGTTATGGATGTGGAAATTACCTGATATCAATCAATAATTAGTATTTTGCCTCTGATCTGTACTGTCTCCATAAAAATCCATGTTATCTGGCAAGGCAGGCTTTGGATTGAACTCTTCCAGTCTGTGAATCCTCTCAGATGCAAAAACTTCCTTGTCCTGTGTTATCATCTCTGATATAGGAACTTCCTTTGTTGCAGATCATTTCTGCTCGATGATCTACCAGATCCCTGGAATTCACAAAGTAGCCTCAAGTCTGCACATGTCCATCTCAGATCAACACTCATTCACCTAAGGTTTAGAAAGAGGAAATGCCAAAGTGACCACCTAAAACCCTGGCTTAGTCTGGCTAGACAGGACATGCGTTTTAGCTGCCATCTGTCCTGCAGGTTGCAATTTCTTCTGCAACACTCTCCTCTTAGCCTGTAAAAAGTCTCAACATTACTTGATTCCATCTGTGTGGTTTGCTTTCTCTTTTAAAGGTCCATTCAGCCATTGGCCCTTCCTTTTCAGTGGTCAGTAAGGGAATACTTTGCCATCTCAAAAGATGCTGACCTATACTTGGTTGGCAAGAAGCAACCAGTGAGTTTGGCATCCACAAAGTGCCAAGACCCTTGATGCTGAGATACTCATATATGGTGGGCCAGAAGCATGGAAGTCAACTCTGCATATGCCCTGTTCAGTTTCCATTATAAAAACAAGGTATTGATGATTAGTGGCTGAGAAAGTCTGATGAATAGCAGTATTATGAATAATTCTACTGTTGTGAGAAACTTTATCCTGAAAAAGAAGCTCACCTCTCACCATAATATTTTTGGTTGTTACTTTTATAAATTGCAAAATTATGAGGGATTTTAGCAATAAGATCTTTTTCTACAATCTCCATACTTTTCCTACACTCGATATACTTTCTTGTGTGTTTAAGATTTGTATATTTATAAAAGGATCACAATAATATTTTCATTTTATTTGAATAAAAGAGCTTTAAAATTATGTTTAGGTTATTTTTTGAAAAGTAAGTGTGAATTTTTTTTTGCAAAGATGAAGGTATAGATGTATAGAATTTGAAAGGCATTGCCTTAAAGTAAACAAGAGCTTTTTTCATATAATTTCAAAGCAATATTCTACCATTCTAATACATGATACCTAATGTCTTTATATCATAATTCTATACAATTTGATTTAATCATTTTAATTAAATAGTACATCTGTTGATAAGATATGCTTAAATGGTCACAATATTATGTAGGTAAAACAAGAGTGGGAGTTAATAGTATAGTAAAAAGGGCATTAGATTTGGAATCAGTGCTCCTGGGCCTGCTTTTGACACTACCTATGTGACCTTGGGCAAGTTCTTCCCCTTCTCTGGGACTCAGTTTTTCTATCTATGAGGGAGTTGGGCTATATACTCTCTGAGGTCTCTTGAAGATGTAAATTTATGGTATAATGACCAATTTAGTTTTTTTTCACTTTCCTATCAATTGCCATAATGTAGTGTATTTAAGGAAAAAGGCATAGACATTGTAGCTATAAAATAAACAAGTGTCATATGTTGCAGAAATGATTGAGGCAACCATTTTGAACCAAGAAGTCTAAGAGATATGAGAGTTGCAACTTAAAAGCTGGCTATATTCTGGAATTCTCTTTGTAAACTTGAATTTCTTTATAGGACAATTAGACTGAATATCCTTCTATGTCTCTATTGTACATATACATGATTATGTAATTAAAATAAGTTATATGTAGAATCTATATACATATATAGAAAGAAATATACATGCATCTATTTAGTTTCTTTTTTTTTCCAATTAACAAAAATCCATCTTCTTTCCCTCCCACTTCTGCTACCCTTAATGAAAAAAAAAAGAAAAACAAAACCCTTGTAACAAATATGTCAAGTAGAGCTAACATTTTCTCAGTGACTACATCCAAAAATATATATATACATTCTGGATTCTGCATCCTGAGTCCATTACCTTTCTGTAAGGAGTTAAAAATCATACTTCATCATGAGTCCTCTGGAATCATGGTTGGTCATTGTTTTGATCATATTTCTTGAGTCCTCCAAAGTTATTTGAACTTTTATACCTTACAGTATTGTTATCATTTTATAAATTGTTCTCCTGGTTATGTTCATTTTTATCTGTCAGTTAATACAAGTCTTTCCAGGTTTCTCTAAAACTGTGTCCATCATTTCCATTTTTTTTTGGAGGGGAGAAAGTAAAGAAATTGGGGTTAAGTGATTTTCCCAAAGTTACACAGCTAGTAAATGTGTCAAATGTCTGAGATCAGATTTGTACTTAGGTCCTCCTGACTCCAGGGCTAGTGCTGTCTATTCCCTGCACCACCTAACTGTCCCAGTCCATCATTTCTTACAGCATATTCACCTACCATAATTTGTTTAGCCATTCCCCAATTAATGAATACCCTCTTAGTTTTCATTTTTTGCCACTACAGAGCTTCCAAAAATATTTTTTGTACATATGGGTCCTTTTCTTCTTTATGTAATCTTTGGAGTATAGACCTAATAGGGGTAATAATTAATGATCTGGAGCATTTTTTCAACCACATGGCTGTTGTTAGTTTTGAGTTTTTCCTCTGAAACTGCCTTTTCACATCCATTGAAGATCAATTGGGGAATGGCTCTAGTTGTTATAAATTTGATTCAGTTAGAAATGAGAACTTTATTAAGGAAACTTACTGCAAAGATTTTTTCCCCATTTCCCTCTAATTTTAGCTGAATTATTTTTGTTTGTGCAAAAGCTTTTTACATGTTTTGTAACCAAAATTATCTATTTTACCTTCTGTGATACTCTCTCTCCCTTGTTTTGTCACTCACTTTTCCCTGTCTTTAGATCTGATAGGTAATATATTCCTTACCCTTCTAATTTGTTTATGAAGCCATCCTTTTTATCTAAGTAATATACTCATTTGAAACTTATCTTAGTGTAGGGAAAGACCCCAAATGTAGAGAGGAGAACCTTCCACATGTAATGAGGAGAGGGCTGTTCACTGTGTGACTTGAAGTGAGGCAGAATAGACATCTCTAGCCTTTTCTCCCCCCATCCTTCTCCAAGGGAGACTTTCATTCCTCCTCAGGAAGTTGGCGCTGAAGGTCACTTTGCTCTCCTTAGAGAGAAGAGGTACTGGGCTAGGATTGTATCTATCTGCTTCCTTAATATTATTAGTCTAGGGAATATGATTTAGGAGTTCAACATAATTTTTAATTGCATTGTTATTTCTGGAGTGAAAGGGGACACCCGGGGGGCAGAGCCAAGATGGCAGAGTAGAAATAGCACTTCCACAGTGCTCCAGCCCACACCACTTCAAAATTATGTAAAAGGGGGAGTCTGAACAACCTCTGGAGCTCCAGCACCCACAGAACGACACAGAGAAGCTAACCTCCTGCTGAGGACCGCCCGGCAGCCCAGCAAGGAGCATCCAGTGCAGTGCTCTGGGAGCCAAGCCCAGGACCCCTTGAGTTGGAGGTTTTAGCCCCAGGGCAGCCTGAGCAGCAGCCAGCTGGAGGGACCCCAGAACACCAGCAGCTGTGGAGTTCCCAGAATTATCAACACATAGATGTCTAGGACAAAGTGAGAGGTTAGTGCTGAATGGACTTTGGGACCAGTATTTGGGAACGTGTCAGCTTCTTACCCTGGGGGCAAGAAGGAGCTGCAGCATAGCTGCCATTTTGCAGCTTCAGTTGCAGCTTTAGCTCCTGGCCTGCAGAATGTAGGGGGATCTAGCAATCAGTCCAAGGGGTAATTGCTCTTGCTTTAACCTTCTTGGATCTGAATGGTGGTCTAGGGTGGAGGTCTTGGGGTGTGTGTCAGGCTTGCCAGAGCGTGTGGAGGCTCCAAAGAGGCCACCCAAATAATACCTCTGGAAGTTGAGAAGACCCCAATGTTTGGGACAGAAGCTTCCCTGTCTGGTGGCAGAGTCCTACTGTGGCAATAAACCCAAAAGTCAAGTAGTTAAGTGGCAACATGCCTAGGCAAAGGAAACAAAATAAACAGAAAAAATTCAACATTAGACTCCTATTTTGGGGGCAAAGAGGATTGAAGCATGGACCAAGAGGAGGACTGTGAGGTCAGAAATCCTGCTCCAAAAGCCCCAAATGAAAATACGAGTGGGTTACAGCCCATAGAGGACCTTAAGAAGGATTTTAAAAACCAAATAAGAGAAGTGGAGGAAAAATTGGGAAGAGAAATGAGAAGGATGCAGGAAAAGTATGAAATGAGAGTCAACAGCCTGACTGAGGCAAATAACACTTTAAAAAATAGACTAACTCAAATGGCAAAAGAGGCTCAAAAAGGCAATGAGGAGAAGAATACCTTAAAAACCCGAATTTGCCAGATGGAAAAAGAATCTCAAAAGCTCACTGAAGAGATTCATTCCTTCAGAATTAGACTGGAGCAAATGGAAGCTAGTGACTTTATGAGAAATCAAGATGCTGTTAAACGGATCCAAACAAATGAAAGAATAGAAGGCAATGTGAAATATCTCATGGGAAAATCCACTGACCTGGAAAATAGATCCAGGAGAGATAATTTAAAAATTATAAGATTACCTGAAAGCCATGATCAAAGAAAGAACCTAGAAATCATCCTTCAAGAAATTCTCAAGGAAAATTGCCCTGATGTTTTAGACCCAGAGGGTGAAATAGAGGTTGAAAGAATCCAGAGATCACCTCCTGAAAAAGATCCCAAAAAGAAAACTCCGAGGAATATTATAGCCAGGTTCCAGAATCCCCAGATCAAGGAGAAAATACTACAAGCAGCCAGGAAGAAACAGTGTCAATATTGTGGAAACACAATCAGAATAGCACAGGACCTAGAAGCTTCTACATTGAGGGATTGAAGGGCATGGAATATGATATTCCACAGGGCAAAGGACCTGGGATTAAAACCAAGAATTACCTACCCAGCAAAACTGAGTATGGTCATTCAGTGGAATAGAGGACTTTCAGGCATTCTTGAGGAAAAAACCAGAGTTGAATAGAAAATTTGACATTCAGACACAAGAAGCAAGAGATGCTTGAGAAGGTAAACAGGGAAAAGAAATCAAAAGGAACTTATCAAAGTTGAACTATTTATATTCCTACATGGAAAAACAATAACTATGACTGATGAAACCTTTCCCAGTGTGAAAATAATTGAAGAAGGGTATATGGGCATCTGAATACATATGTTAATTGTGTGTGTGTGTATGTATATATATATATATATATGTTTACAGGTATACATGGATAGGGGGCACAGGTCGAATTTGGTGGGAAGGGATGATACTTAAGGGGTGAAGTTAAGAGGTGGGAGAGGAATGTGCCAAGAGGAGATGGGGAGAGACGGGGGAGATGGTTTAAACTATTTCATGTAGAAGAGACAAGGGGAAATAGTTGCAGGGGAGGGGAAGAACAGGAAGGTAAAAAGGCAAAACCATTTTCTCATTGAATTTGGCTCAGGAAGAGAATGACATACATACTACATGGGATATCTCATCCTGCAGGAGAGTAGGGGGTAGGGGGATGAGAGGGGGGATGATGAAGGGGAGGGCATGCTGGGGGGAGGGGAGGTTGGAGGCACCCATTTTTGAAGAGGGACTAGATCAAAGTAGGGAATGGACCAGGTTGGGGGTGGGATGGGTGGGAGGGAAATATAGCCAGCCTTTTACAATACATCTACTATGGTAATGTTTTGCATAGCTATACATGTACAACACATACTGAATTGCTTATCTTCCCAGTGAGAGTGCGTGACAAACAGAGGAAGGGAATGGATCTGGGATTCAAAGTTTTAAAATTAAATGTTTCAAATATATATATATATATATATATACTATTATCAATACTATTTTGCATTTAACTGTGAGATAAGATGTGTAGGCATTGGGGCACAGGACTCACCTCTCTCTAATGGTAAAGTCGAAGGGGGGTATGGGAGAAGATATGGGAGGGAGCAGATTGGATGAGGGGATATCTTGTGGGACTGCTATTCTGGGGCAGTGGGTAGGGGAAAAATGGGGAAAAATTGTAACTTAAAATCTGGCAGAAATGAATGATATAAACCAGAAGTTAATAAAGCATTTGGAAAAAAAGGGGACTCCCAGACTCTATATCCAGGACTTGACCCCTTTCCCACCAAATACCAGTTCCAAATGAACACACATAGTGAAAAGCAAAGAAAACCCATTTATCCAAATTAGTAGCAAAGCATAAATCGGAGATCTGCATAGGATAATACATACAAGATAATACATAGTGAAGGATTTTTTCCATTGGTCATGAGATAACTCAGCCAAGAGAGAGCTTTGATCATACCCAAGGGAAAACTCTTCACAGTCTCTAGTATAGCAAGATGGCGATAGAGACATAATGAAACCTGCCAGCTCTTTCTATGTCTTTCCAGATTCTTTTCCTTCAGCAACCTGAACTGGAGTAAGCCTCTTCCATCTTTCATCTCAAAGCTAGAAACCAGAAATGTGTGAAGCGACTCACTACTTGAAGAGTCCTGAAGAGTACTTGAAACTTGGAGAGTTCTGGAGGGGATTGCTGAAGACTGGAGCTCTCTCACCTCTTTCACAGGGCAGGATCTTCATCTCTTCCAGGAAGGAATAAGTCTCATATCAGTGGGCTTTGAAATAGGGGTTATGTTTGTATATGGTATGAGATGTTTGTCTGTACCTAATTTCTGCCAAACTCTTCCAGCTTTCTTGCAAGTTTTTGTTAAATGGCAAGTTGTCATTCTAGTAGCTGGGATCTTTGGGTTTATCAAACACTAGACTACTCTACTTATTTATTTTTCAATATTGTATATGTAATCTGTTCTGTTGATTGACCTCTTTATTTCTTGATCACTTACCAGTCATCTTCATAGTACTGCTTTGTAGTGTAGCTTGAAAGCTGGTACTGCTAGGTCCTGTTCCTTCCCACTTTTTTCCATTATTTCTATATTTCTCTTCAGATCCTTGAACTTTTGTTCCTCCATGTGAATATTGTTGTTTTTCCCCCCTAATTCTATAAAGTAATCCTTTGGTAGTTTGATTGGTTTGGCACTGAATAAGTAAATTATAATACTGCCATTTTTATTATATTGGCTTGACATAATGAATAATTAATATTTCTCCAATTATTTAGGTCTTTCTTAATTTGTATATGGAGTATTTTGTAGTTTATTTATGTAATTTCTGTGTGTGCCTTTGGAGGTAGACTGCCAAATATTTTAGACACTTTGTAGTTATTTGTTCTTTCAAGATGTTAATTCCTTTTCTAATTATTTCTTTCATAACTTTTATTTCTTTTGTTTTTTTCTCCAGCAGTTTCTTTTACTTTTCTTTTATTTCATCTACAAAATCTAAAACTCCTAATTCATCTTTTCCAGGAATTTAGTTGAATTTGTGCCTAAGCTGTGCTTTTCTCTGAATCTTTGCTTATAGATACTTTTGAGTAATTTCCTTCTTTAAGGATTGCCTTGAATGTCTCTGTAACCATAATAGCTTTTTTTAAAATTCAATTTTATTTTTATTTTCCGTTTCAAATTATTTCTCTCCCTCTGCCCCCTCCCTGTGCAATTGAGAAAACAAGAAATACAGTACCTGTTATACCTTTAACATCATGCAAAACATATTTCCTTATTAGCTATGTTATGGAAAAAAAAGAAAGAAAAATATGCTTAATTCAGCTCTCAGAGCCTATCAGTTCTCTGTCTGCAGGTGGGGAGAATTTTTCATCATGAGTCCACTTTGTAATGGATCATTGAATTGATTAGAGTAAGGACATCTCTCACAATTGGTTATCTTTACAAGATTGCTATTACTCTGTAAATTGTTTTCCTAGTTCTGTTCACTTCACTTTGCATCAGTTCATATAAAGTTTTACCAGGTTTTTCTGAAACCATCCCCTTCATTTATATTTTAAATGTCTTATTTTCAATTTCAAATTTTCTCCCTCCACTCCCTCCACATCCATTGAGAAGGCAAGAAATATAATATTATTATACATATGGAGTCTGCAAAACAGATTTCCACTTTAATCATGTTATGAAAAAAAAGCAGGAAAGACAAAGAAAGTGAAAAAAATATGCTTTAATCTATACTCAGAGTTCATTGGTTTTCTCTCTGGAGGTGTATAGCATTTTTCATTGAGTCATTTGGAATTGTGGTAGATCATTGTATTGATTAAAGTTACTAAGGCTTTCAAAATTGATTGTCTTTAAAATATTATTGTTACTGTGTACAGTCTTCTAGTTCTGCTTATTTCATTTTACATTAGTTCATAAAAGTCTTTGGAGGGAAGGCCGGCTAGGTGGCACAGTGAGTAGAGCGCCAGCCCTGGAATCAGAAGGACCTGAGTTCGTATCTGCCCTCAGACACTTAACACACACAAACAAAAACCTAGATGACTGACCTTGGGCAAGTTACTTAACCCCAATTGCCCTCCAAAAGGCAAAAAAAAAAGTTTTTGGAGGGGGTGGGTAAGGAGTGTCTGGTTCAAACTTGTCTTTTATGCCTTGTTGCTGCTTTCACAGCTCACTTAGTGGCTCATAAGTTTTCAGTGCTTTCGATATGATGTGATTTAGAGAGAGGTCCATCCCCTACCTTCCTGGTCTACTGCTTATGTACTTTCCTCTCCACCATGGAGATGTGATGTACAACTGAGTAATGGGTGACAGAGCTGCCAAATGGCGCCTTATCCTACGCCCAATGCCAATACAAAGGTCACCTGGGATCTCTTTTTGGCCAGGTGTTCAATACTCTTATAGTCAATAGATGCTGGGCTATTCCCCACTGCAGCTGCCCCTGGTTCTGCTTCTGCTGTTGCTGTGTACTCCTAGCTTTCTGCCATCCTCCTGTCCAGACCTTTCTATCTTCTTAACCTGTCCTGGGCTGGTAAAAATGACCCACTGTGTCTTTTTCTTGGATTTCTTGTTCAGAATCCAAATTTGCACACTTTCTATGGGTCGTTGTGTAAAAGATTTTGAGGGAACTGTGGCAAAATTAATACTACTCTCTGCCATTTTGACTGCTCCTCATAACTTTTAATGGTAGTATTCTTTTTTGTTGTTGTTTGCTCATTCTTCTAGCCTTACTTCCTGGCTTCTGACTTTGTTTTAGGGCCAAACTCTGAGCACCTCTAGGGCAAATGTCTTGGTCATGCTTGATTCTGTTTTTTGTCCTCGAACCTTGCTGCTGCTTTTTGGGGGTTTATAGTACTGTGTTATTCAAGAATCTCAGGTTTAGCTCATGATAGTTACCCAAAGTTGTCAGATCTAAGTTTGTCTGAGCATTGTCTCCTCTAGTCTGAGCTCTGCTAATTCCTGACATAAATTTGGGATTGAACACCATAACTGTGGTCTTACCCCTGTTTGGAGCACTAGTAGACTGTTGCTGGAGTAAGCCACTATCAGCCAGATGGTAGACTTAGTAGGTTCAGAGTGGCAGAACTGCACTTTTAGTCCAGGCTTCTTGTCTGGGTTTTTCTGCAAGATTTAAAATGGGCTGGGGCCTGGATCTGGGACCTTGTGTTCTGTTCCCTAGGGCAGAGCTGCACAACTGCTGCTTTCTTGGGTACTTATCCTTACTCAGTACACAGCCTAGGGCCTCTAACCCTTCCTCCCCGCAGTTGTCTGGGACTACTACTTCTAGATGTAGTTCTCTTCTCAGTCTGCTTTGGATCTGTAAGTCATCAATGGATACCTGTTTCTGTTCTTGTACAGGGTCCAGCCCCTTTCTGAGATCTGGGACCTCTTCTTTCTGGTCACAGCAATGGGAAGGCACTCATTCAGAAAAACTCTGCACAGCATGCCCCCTGGCCAGACTCTGTCCCTAGAGTCCACAGACTTCTGTCTCCCTGTGCCAACCAGGATTGGAAAAATAACTCTTCCAATTTTTTTCCTTGGATTTACTGATCAGGATTTGGGTTGATGCACTTGTTAGACCTCTATGGAGCCATCATAGTGGACAGCTTGACTGTTCTTCTTGTTACTCTGCCATCTCGGCTAGTCTCCTATTTATTATTCTATTTTAACAGAACTCTGTTCTTTAATCTTTTAAATAATTCTAATAGAGTATGTTTTAAACTGAAAATGGAAATGATAAATGCTTAAGGTGTTGAATATTGCGGGATTTGTGTTCTAAACATTTATCTCAGATAGCATCCCTAATTAGGATATGACTCTATAGGGATTTTAAGCAAATTAAAAACCTCTCCTTCTGGGATGGCTGGAATTCAGTCTTGCTTAAAGCTGGATATAACATTTGTATCACTCAAACTCACGCATAGGGTAGTTTAAGTAGGATATAACCTGAGCAGTATATGCATCAACTTGTTATTACAAACATACCTTTCTAACCCCCAGTGCTTAAACTGTCTTTCAGGGGCTGGGATCAGAGGAGCGTGGTAAAAGCTACAGATAGACAGATGAACCACAGTTGCTCTCTTGTCTACCTTCCCATTAGATCAGCATGTTGCCAGAACATAGGGTAGATGCCCACCCAGGAAGATACATAGCCATAACAGTGCCATTTCTTGTTTATCAAGCTTACTTTGGGTCAGTTTCTCTTTCGGCTGATAAATGCAAACAAAACAAGGTTGTTACTGGTCTTAAATCCTATCCTTCTTAAATACCTCAGTTAAATACTTCCTGCACAGAAAAAAATAGGCAATGCAATTATTTGCTAAGTAGCCTACATGCTCTGTAGCACTGCTGGGTTACTATGTCAATCATACGCTGATGGACTAAATGACCTCTTGAAGTCTTTCTACATTGTGATGTACTTTTATTTGCAGGCAAGCTTTCCCTCCATTTTCTCCTTAAATTCACTGCTATCATTATCCTTTTTTTGGTCACATAATCACACCTTTTTACTTGTATCCCTCTTCCCTCACTCCCAATTAAGTATAATTACATTCTGCATAATGGAGCTTTAAAAAACCTGTTCATATAAAACATAGGACATATTCCCCTAGCCATTTAATAATCTAGAATATGTTGCTTGGAAAATATCTTTAAAAAATAGAATGTTTTTCTTGTTCAACATCAACTTTAATTTATCAAATCATATAGATTTCTTCTATACTTAGAAACTTTGAGCATTAATATTTCAGTGGCTCCCACGTAGAATACTTCTAAAGATTTGTGAGTTCATTTACATGTTTATCTACTCTGTTCTCCCAGAGAGTTGGACTGTTCTTCCGCCTGATGGCTAGAATGAATTGGATATTTTGAACTCATCCATCAGATTTGGAAATGATCTCTTAATTGATGAGGGTGTTTAACAGTTAATTGAACATTTCTGCTCTGAACTTTCATTATTCTTAAGTGCAGAAATAGTATCATAGAAAGAAAGACAAAAAAGAGTGGATCATGCACAAATTCCTTCCTGTAAGTTTTTTTTTAAATATCTTGAGAATTTATGATTATTTACATGTATCATAATAGCTTTATTTGTGTACTTTCTGGGTATTGAGCAGGTTGAGAAGACACGTTAAACCTCCTGTGGTCATGCGCAAATGGTCATGAATCATATGGATGTGGTATTTGGCATTTAGTCATAGTCATTCTCCTCCATTTAGTGATGTCATATGTTACATCTGCAAACCGCATCAGCTTTCTAAGATGTTGTCTCTTCATGGTAGAAGCTGGGCAGCTGCCTCCAGAAGGATTGTGATGATGTGTGAGAGAAATGCCTTGGAGAGAATAGAGCATGTATCAGCATTCTTTAACTGGTTCTAGTTGGCCTACCATGTGGCTGTTGTTGTTGTTGTGTCATTTCAGTTGTGTCTGATTCTTTATGACCCCATCTTGGCAAAGATACTGAAGTGGTTTGCCATTTCCTTTTCCAGCTCATGTGAGAGGTAAGGAACACAGTTAAGTGAGTTGCCCAAGGTCACACAACTAGTAAGTATCTGAGGCCAGATTTGAACTCAGAAAGATGAGTCTTCCTGACTTTAGGCCCTACACTCTATCCATTGTATCACCTAGTTGTCCCAGCATTGTGATTAGGAAGAGTATTTTTCCATTGGCTGTTTAGATGGCACTGTCAGTGTCTTCAAAAGGGCCTGGGTCAGTTCTGACTGTGTTTTGTCTATGGAATAAGGTGACTCCTTCACTCATAGCTTCCTGTGGAAAAATATGGTCTAAGGTGAAGGGCCATGCGACTTCTTCCCCTCTGAAACTGTATCATAGCCCTTGAGAAGCAAGGCTTCCTTGGCTTTATTGTTCATTGTTTCTAAGTTCATACTGTGGAGTCTCTGATCTAAACCAGGAGTGCAAGCCAGAGATCCAGGCCAGGTTTGGCAGCCAGTGCAACATTTATACCAAGCTGCTACCTGGAAAGGAACCTTTAGGACCCCAGTACAATGGGAGAACTCGTCCCACTGTGATGCCTTTTTGGACACAAACCTGGTATTATTATGTAGGAACTGATTTATGAGCCTAATTCATTCCCTAACCCAGTTGGTTTAAAGGAAGATTATAGTTTTGAGATACTGGGAGTAAATGTTTATATTTTTGTTTTGGCTATGTCTTTGAAATAAATATCTCCTTGTAAAAGTTAATTGATGTTAAATGGTTAAATGGAATTGGGGGTGAGGAATACAGCTGGGGGAGACAGTGGCAGTAAAGAAGAGAGATCCCTTCCAGTTCTTCAGCATACACTAGAATTTTGAGGATTGATGTAACCTGTCTATCCCAGAGAGAATGGGACTAGAACATATATTTTTTTAAAAATTAAATTGATTTGTTGATTTACTTTTAAGCTTACAACATTCAGTTCCACAGTTCCTTGAGTTTCAAATTTTCTCCCTCCCCTACACCCCCCCATCATGACGGCATGCAATCAAATATAGGATCTACAGATATCTTTACATTAATCATTAGGTTGTAAAGGATTATAACTGATGGAATGATCAGTGGGAAAGGGGAAACAAAACAAAACAAGAAAAAGAAACAGAGCAAGTAGTTTGTTTCAATCTGCATTCAGACTTGGCATCTCCTTCTCTGGACATGGATATCTCTTTTGATCATGAGTCTTTTGGAATTGTCTTATAACCTTACATTGCTGAGAGGAGCCCAGTCTATTGAAGTTAGTCGTAACACATAAGTTGTGTCTGTGATTCTCTACAGATTTCTCCTGGTTCTGCTCTTCTCACTGAGCATCAGTTTGTATAAGTCTCTCCAGGTTATTATGAAGTCCGTCTGCTCCTCATTTCTTATAGCACAGTAGTATTCCATTACATTCATATACTACAACTTGTATACTACTACAGTATACTTGTATACTACTACAGCTATTCCCAGTTGATGGGCATCCCCTTGATTTCCAATTCTTTGCCACCACAAAAAGAGCCCCTATAAATATTTTTGTACATATGGGTCCTCCTCCCACCTCTGATCTCTTTGGGATATAACCCTAGAAGTGGTATTGCTGGGTCAAAGGGTATGCACTTATTTATAGCACTTTGGGCATACTTCCAGATTGTAGAACATACATTTTACAGTAACAAATGGACATTTATAGTCCCCTTGTCTCTTTCCTTCTTCTAAATATGTCATGTGACTTAAAGGCTACATTTATGTTAAGGGTACATAGAAACTGGGGGCAGGGATTGTGCCATTTTTTAGTCTCATATTTATTGTCTGTAACACCATAATTCTTGCCTATAACACATACTGGTAGTATGATTCTGGGCAAATTACTTTAATCTCTCAGTGCCCCAGGTAGCTCTCTAAGAATGAATGTTGGCGGAGCCAAGATGGCGGAGTAGAAACAGCTCGTCCAAGCCTCTCTGCCCCCAGATTCTCCACAAACTATGTAAAAAAGGACTCTGAAAATCTTCTGGAGCCCCAGCACCCACAGAACGACACAGAGAAGCTAACCTCCCGCTGAGGACAGCCCAGCACCCTGCAGGAAGGACCAGCGCAGTGGTCTGGAAGCCGGCAGCACGCAGAGCACAGGAGCCAAGCCGAGCCCAGGTCCAAGTGAGCGGAGGTTTTAGCCCCAGGGCGGCAGGGCCAGCAGCCCGCTGGAGGAACCCCAGAACACCAGGAACTGTGGAGACGCCAGAATTATCAACATAGACTTGCCTAGGACAAAGTAAGAGGTTAGTGTCCTATGGACTTTGGGACCTGTATTTGGGGAATGCGTCAGCTCCCTCCCCTGGGGGCTAGAAGCTGCTGAGGAGACACGCCACTGTGTAGTTTTCAGAGGCATTTCCGGCTCCCAGCCTACAAATCGTGGGGAGATCCAGCGATCAGTGTTGGGGGGTAATCGCTCTTGCTTTAACCTCCCTGGATCTGGATTGTGATCTAGGGTGGAAGTTGTGGGTGGGTTTACAACTTGCCAGAAACGGAAGTTGCCCCCCACACGTTCGGGACGAAAATTCCTCTATCTGGCCTTAAAGCCATAGTGCGGCAACAAGCCCAAAAGTCAAGCAATTAAGTGGCAACATGCCAAGGCAAAGGAAACAGAAAAATGCAACCCTAGACTCCTATTTTGGGGCATAGAGCGGGAAAAGGACTGTGAGGTCAGAAGTCCTGCTCCAAAAGCCCCAGGGGAAAACATGAGTGGGTTGCAGGCCATAGAGGACCTTAAGAAGGACTTTAAAAATCAAATAAGAGAAGTGGAGGAAAAATTAGAAAGAGAAATGAGAAGGATGCAGGAAAAGTATGAAATGAGGTCAACAGCCTGACTGAGGAAAACAACACCTTAAAAAATAGACTAACTCAAATGGCAAAGGAGGCCCAAAAGGGCAATGAGGAGAAGAATGCCTTAAAAAGTCGAATTTGCCAGATGGAAAAAGAATCTCAAAAGTTCACTGAGGAGATTCATTCCTTCAGAATTAGACTGGAGCAAATGGAAGCTAATGACTTTATGAGAAATCAAGATGCTGTTAAGCAGATCCAAACAAACGAAAGATTAGAAGGCAATGTGAAATATCTCATGGGAAAAACCACTGACCTGGAAAATAGATCCAGGAGAGACAATTTAAAAATTATTGGACTACCTGAAAGCCATGATCAAAGAAAGAACCTAGAAATCACCCTTCAAGAAATTCTCAAGGAAAACTGCCCTGATGTTTTAGATCCAGAGGGCAAAATAGAGGTTGAAAGAATCCACAGATCACCTCCTGAAAAAGATCCCAAAAGAAAACTCCCAGGAATATTATAGCCAGGTTCCAGAATCCCCAGATCAAGGAGAAAATACTACAAGCAGCCAGGAAGAAACAATTTCAATATTGTGGAAACACAATCAGAATAGCCCAGGACCTGGCAGCTTCTACACTGAGGGATCGAAGGGCATGGAATATGATATTCCAGAGGGCAAAAGAACTGGGAATGAACCCAAGGGTCACCTACCCAGCAAAACTGAGTATTTTGTTTCAGGGGAAAATATGGTCATTCAGTGGAATAGAGGACTTTCAAGCATTCTTGAGGAAAAAACCAGAGTTGAATAGAAAATTTGACATCCAGACACAAGAAGTAAGAGATGCCTGAGAAGGTAATCAGGGAAAAGAAATCAAAAGGAACTTATCAAAGTTGACCTATTTACATTCCTATATGGAAAAGCAATATCTGT
Organism: Gymnobelideus leadbeateri; assembly: GCA_011680675.1. Taxonomy (NCBI): domain Eukaryota; kingdom Metazoa; phylum Chordata; class Mammalia; order Diprotodontia; family Petauridae; genus Gymnobelideus; species Gymnobelideus leadbeateri. The sequence continues at coordinate 28,306 of WOXC01004932.1, forward strand.
GACTGATGATATATTTCCCACTATGAAAATAATGGAAGAAGGGTGTGTGGTCATATGAATACATATGTGAATGTGTGTGTATATGGTTACAGTTATATATGGATAGAGGGCATAGGTTGATTTTGTTGGGAAGGGAGAGTACTCAAGGGATGAAATTATGAGGTGAGAGAGGAAAGTGGCAAGAGGAGATGGGGAGAGACATGGTAGGGTAAACTATCTCATGTAGGGGAAGTGGGTGCAAAGGAGGGGGAGAATAAGGAAGGCTAAAAAGGCAAAACCACATTCACATTGAATTTGGTTCAGGGAGAAAATGACATACATACTAAATGGGATATCTCAACCTGCAGCAGGATAGGGGGAAGGGGGATGAGAGGAGGGATGATGGATGGGAGGGCATCCTTGGGGTGAGGGGAGGTTGGAAGTACCCACTATAGAAGAGGGACAGGATCATGTAGGGAATGGACCAGGTCGGGGGTGGGATGAGTGGGAGGGAATTATAAGCAGCCTTGTACAATATATCTACTATGATAATGTTTTTGTATAGCTAGACATGTACAACATATACTGAATTACTTATATCCCAAGAAGGAATGGGTGACAAGGGAGGAAGGAAATGGATCTGAAATTCGAGGTCTTAACATTAAATGTTTAAATATATATAAATACTATTATTAATACTCTTTTGCCTATAATTGGGAGATAAGATGTGCAGGCATTGGGACACAAAGATTCATCTTCCTCTAATGGAAAAGTCGATGGGGGGTATGGGAGAAGGTATGGGAGAGAGCAGATTGGAGGAAGCGATATCTTGTGGGACTGCTATTCTGGGAGGTTGGGTAGGGGAATAATGGGGGGAAAATGATTGTAACTCAAAATCTGGCGGAAATGAATGATGTAAAACAGAAGTTAATAAAGTATTTGTTTAATAAAAAAAAAAAAAAAAAAGAATGAATGTTGCTGATCTGCATTGGTTAAGGGAGTTTCCACACTGGGAGTTTCCACTACTATTGAAATCACAGGTTTAGACCAAAACCCCAAATCCTTAATGTATATAGTAGGCATTTAATGCAAATTTTAAAAATTAAAAACATTTTTCTTAGTAGGAAGGATATCTTTTGCATTAGTTCTACTATCTTAGCCTTGAAATTTTTTCCATACCAAGAGACTTATCACTGTTATTGCAGTACTTAAGTGGATCTCTGATTTTGTTTGTGTGGGAAATTCCATTGTGCATATCACAACCTTTATGTAATTTAGTAGAGGCTCTTAGAGGGTTTCTGTGGTTTTTTCTTAGAGAGTTTCTATGATTTTTATCACCTTGTAGCTAGTTTGGTGATGAGCCTTTTAGCTCTTAGCTAGTTCCAGCCTGGTCCTCATATACCTATGATTTATTATTATTATTGTTTGTTTTGGAGAAACAGAAACAAAACAAACAAAATTGCAATCATGGACCAGTGAACTAGGGAAGAAAAGAAAAGGTAGGCAAAATCATCAATTGACTTATTAAGTACCTATCACTGTGTGGGGCACTAGAGGTATAAAAAGGGTGAAACAATCTCTATGCTCTCTTTAAAAAATCAGATATTTTATTTTTTTATTAATTACATGTAAAACAGGTTTTAACATTTTTAAAAAATATTGAGTGCCATATTCTCTCCTTCCATTTCCTTCCCCCTCCCTGAGATGGTAAGCTATTTGATATAGATCATACATGTGTAATCATGCAAAACTTATTTCCATAGTAGTCATATAAGAAAACATAGCCCAAAACAAAAAAATAAAACCCAGAAAAAAATAAAATGAAAAATAGTGTGCTTCGATCTGCATCAGACTCCATCAGTTCTTTCTCTGGGGGTGGTAGCATTTTTTATCATGAATCTTTTGGAATTGTCTTTGGTCCATGTACTGCTGAGAATAGCTAAGTCATTCACAGTTGATCATCCTACAATATTGCTCTTACTGTGTATGGTGTTCTCTTACTTCTGCTCACTTCACTTTGCATCGGTTCATGCATCTTTTCGAGTTTTTCTGAAATCATCCTTCGTGTCATTTCTTATAGCACAATAGTATTACATTCCAATCACATGCCATTCCCCAATTGATGGGCATCCCCTCAATTTCCAGTTCTTAGCCACCACAAAAAGACCTGCTGTAAATATTTTTGAATAAATAGGTCTTTTTCCCTTTTCTTGATTTCTTTGGGATACAGACCTAGTAGTGGTAAACAGTTTCTATTCTCAAAGAGTTTTAATCTTAACAGGGAAGACAGGGATAGACAGATAAAATGTATACTGAAGAAATTTTAAGAGAATCAATACAAATAAATGCAAAGTAGCTAAATACATTACTGTTAAGGAGTCCAGGGAGGTGCTGTTGGAGAGATAGGAAAGGCTTCTTGTAGAAGGTGATGCTTGAACTGGGTCTTGAAGGAAGAAAAATTCTCTAAGATAAGGAAGAAAATGCATTCCTGCCATAAGGGGCTGCCAGTGCAAAAGCATAAAGAAAGGAGATGGAGCGCTATGTATGATGAACAGAGAGATAGAAAGACAGAGGCAATCAGGTTAAAAAGAGAAGTTGGGGAAAATGTGAAGGGTTTAAAAGCTAAACAGTGGCATTTATATTTGATCCTGGGACAATAACTAGAGTTTATTGAGTAGGGAAGTCACAAGGTCAGATCTACATTGAATGAAAATCACTTTGGCAGCTTTATGGAGGATAGAGTGTAGTGGGGAGAGATTGAAGACTGGGAGGCCAGTTAATCGGCCATTGCAATAAAATAAGCAATAGATGATGAGCACTAGAGTGGTGACCTTGGAAAATTATTGGCTTTTTTCTAATTTTTATTGAAGAGATTGTGATAGCTTTGACCCTTACTATTTTTTTCAATTATTTTTTTCAATTTGTTTTTAGTTTTTAACATTCATTTCCACAAGATTTTGAGTTACAAATTTTCTCCCCGTCTTTCTCCTATCTCCCACCTGAAAATAGCAAGCCTACTGAATACCCCTTCCCCCAATCTGCTCTATCTTATATCCTTCCCCAGCCCCACCCCAGCTTTCTAATATGGCAAGATGGATTTCTATACCCCAATGCCTATATATTTTACTTCCCAGTTGCATGTAAAAAACAATTTTTTTAACATTTATTTTTAAAACTTTGAGTTCCAGATTTTTTCCCTTCTCCCCTGCTCACCCACCACCACTCCACTGGGGAGATAAGCAATTCAATGTAGGTTGTACATGTGTAGTTATGCAAAATGTTTTCATAGTAGTTATATTGTGAAAGACTAACTATATTTCCCTCCATCCTTTCCTGCCCCCCACTTATTCTATTTTCTACTTTGACCCTGTCCCTTTTAAAAAGTGTGTGCTTCTAACTACCATCTCCCCCTATCTGCCCTCCTTTCTATCATCCCCCATTTTATCTGCTTCCCCCTATTTTCCTGTAGGGTAAGATACCCAGTTGAGTGTGTATGTTATTTCCTCCCTAAGCCAAATTCAATGAGAGTAAGGTTGACCCATTCCCTTTCACCTTCTTGCTCTTCCCCTCCATTGTAACAGTTTTCTCTTGCCTCTTTTATATGAGATAATTTGCCCTATTCTATCTCTTCCTATCTCCTTCTCTCATTATATTCATCTCTCACCTCTTAATTTTATTTTTTAGATATCATCCCTTCCTATTCAACTGATCCTGTGCCCTTTGTCTATGCATACATATACACATGCTCACATATGTATTTATACACACATACATCCTCCTATACATATATTCACATATATTCCCTTCAACTCTCCTCATACTGAGAAAAGTCTCATGAGTTACAATATTGTTTTTCCATATGGGAATGTAAATAGTTCAACTTTGATAAGTTCCTTTTGATTTCTTTTTCCTATTAACCTTCTGATGTTTCTCTTGCTTCCTATATTTGAAAGTCAAATTTTCTGTTCAGCTCTGTTTTTCCATCAAGAATGCTTGAAAGTCTTCTATTTCACTGAATTACCATATTTTTCCCTGAAGCATTATACTCAGTTTTGCTGGGTAGGTGATTCTTGGTTTTAATCCCAGCTCCTTTGACCTCTGGAATATCATATTCCAAGCCCTTCAATCCCTTAATGTAGAATCTGCTAGATCTTGTGTTGTCCTGATTTTGTTTCCACAATACTCAAATTATTTCTTCCTGACTGCTTGTAATATTTTCTCCTTGACCTAGGAACTCTGGAATTTGGCTATGATATTCCTAGGAGTTTTCTTTTAGGGAACTTTTTCAAAAGTGATTGGTAAATTCTTTTGATTTCTATTTTACCCTCTGCTTCTAGAATATCAGGGCAATTTTCCTTAAGAATTTCTTGAAGGATGATTTCTAGGTTCTTTTTTTTTATTATGACTTTCAGGTAGTCCAGTAATTTTAAAATTATCTCTCCTGGATCTATTTTCTAGGTCAGTGGTTTTTCCAAAGAGATATTTCACATTGCCTTCTATTTTTTCATTTGTTTGAATCTGTTTTATAGTATCTTTATTTCTCATAAAGTCATTAGCTTCCATTTGCTCCAACCTAATTTTGAAGGAATTATTCTTTTCAGTGAGTTTTTGAAATTTTTTTTTCCATCTGGGCAATTTGGCTTTTTAAGGCATTCTTCTCCTCATTGGCTTTTTGGACATTTTTTGCCATTTGAGTTAGTCTGTTTTTTAAGATGTTACTTTCTTGGCCAAGATGGGGGAATAGAAATAGCATTTCCACAGCGCTCCACCCCACACCACTTCAAAATTATGTAAAAGGGGACTCTGAACAATCTCTGGAGCTCCAGAACCCACAGAAAGACACAGAGAAGCTAACCTCCCACTGAGAACAGCCTGGCAGCTTGGCAGGGAGCAGCCAATAGAGCACTCTGGGAGCTGAGCCCAGGCCCCTGTGAGTCAGAGGTTTTAGTCCCAGGGCGGCCAGACCAGCAGCTGGCTGGAGGGACCCCAGAATACCAGCAGCTGTAGCATTTCCAGAATTAACACATAGATGCCTAGAACAAAGTGAGAGGTTAGTGCCCTATGGATTTTGGGACCAGTATTTGGGAGTGTGTCAGCTTCTTCCCCTGGGGGTGAGAAGCTGTTGAGGAGACATGGCACAGACACCATTTTGCAGCTTCAGTTGCAGCTTCAGCTCCTGGCCTGCAAACTGTAGGGGGAAATCTAGCAATCACTCTGGGGGGTAATTGCTCTTGCTTTAACCTTCTTGGATCTGGATGGTGGTCTAGGGTGGAGGTCTTGGGGTGTGTGTCCAGCTTGCCAGAGTGTGTGGGGGCTCCAGGGAGGGCACCCAACTAATACCTCCGGCAGTTGAGAAGACCCAAATGTTTCGGACAGAAGCTCCCCTGTCTGGTGGCAAAGTCCTACTGTGGCAACAAGCCCAAAAGTCAAGTAATTAAGTGGCAACATGCCTAGGCAAAGGAAACAAAATAAACAGAAAAATTCAACATTAGACTCCTATTTTGGGGGCAAAGCATGATTGAAAGCATGGACCAGGAGGAGGACTGTGAGGTCAGAAATCCTGCTCCAAAAGCCCCAAAGGAAAACATGAGCGGGTTACAAGCCATAGAGGACCTTAAGAAGGATTTTAAAAATCAAATAAGAGAAGTGGAGGAAAATTGGGAAGAGAAATGAGAAGGATGCAAGAAAAGTATGAAATGAGAGTCAACAGCCTGACTGAGGAAAACAACACCTTAAAAAATAGACTAACTCAAATGGCAAAGGAGGCCCAAAAGGGAGAAGAATGCCTTAAAAAACGAAATTTGCCAGATGGAAAAAGAATCTCAAAAGCTCACTGAGGAGATTCATTCCTTCAGAATTAGACGGGAGCCAATGGAAGCCAATGACTTTATGAGAAATCAAGATGCTGTTAAACAGATCCAAACAAATGAAAGAATAGAAGGCAATTTGAAGTATCTCATGGGAAAAACCACTAACCTGGAAAATAGATCCAGGAGAGATAATTTAAAAATTATTGGACTACCTGAAAGCCATGATCAAAGAAAGAACCTAGAAATCATCCTTCAAGAAATTCTCAAGGAAAATTGCCCTGATGTTTTAGACCCAGAGGGCAAAACAGAGGTTGAAAGAATCCACAGATCACCTCCTGAAAAAGATCCTCAAAAGAAAACTCCCAGGAATATTATAGCCAGGTTTCAGAATCCCCAGATCAAGGAGAAAATACTACAAGCAGCCAGGAAGAAACAATTTCAATATTGTGGAAACACACTCAGAATAGCCCAGGACCTGGCAGCTTCTACACTGAGGGATCGAAGGGCATGGAATATGATATTCCAGAGGGCAAAAGAACTGGGAATGAACCCAAGGGTCACCTACCCAGCAAAACTGAGTATTTTGTTTCAGGGAAAATATGGTCATTCAGTGGAATAGAGGACTTTCAAGCATTCTTGAGGAAAAAACCAGAGTTGAATAGAAAATTTGACATTCAGACACAAGAAGCAAGAGATGCTTGAGAAGGTAATCAAGGAAAAGAAACCAAAAGGAACTTATCAAAGTTGAACTATTTACATTCCTACATGGAAAAACAATAACAGTGACTGATGAAACCTTTCTCATTATGAAAATAATTGAAGAAGGGTATATGGACATATGAATACATATGTGAATGTGTGTATATATGTTTACAGGTATACATGGATAGAGGGTACAGGTCGAATTTGGTGGGAAGGGATGATACTTAAGGGGTGAAGTTAAGAGGTGAGAGAGGAAAGTGACAAGAGGAGATGGGGAGAGACAGGGTAGGGTAAACTATCTCATGTAGAAGAGGCAAGGGGAAGTAGTTGCAGGGGAAGGGAAGAACAGGAAGGCAAAAAGGCAAAACCATATTCTCATTGAATTTGGCTCAGGGAGAGAATGACATACATACTAAATGGGATATCTCACCCTGCTGGAGAGTAGGGGGAAGGGGGATGAGAGGGGGGATGTTGGAAGGGAGGGCATTCTGTGGGGAGGGGGGTTGGAAGTACCCATTATCGAAGAGGGAGAGGATCAAAGTAGGGAATGGACCAGGTGGGGGGTGGGATGGGTGGGATGGGTGGGAGGGAATTATAAGCAGCCTTTTACAATATATCCCCTATGGTAATATTCTGCATAGCTATATGTATACAACACATACTGAATTACTTCCCTTCCCAGAGGGAATGGGGTGACAATGGAGGAAGGGAATGGATATGAATTTCAAAGTTTTAAAATTAAATGTTTCAAATATATATAAATACTATTATTAATACTATTTTGCATGTAATTGGGAGATAAGGTGTTCAGGTATTGGGGCACAGAGATTCACCTTGCCCTAATGGTAAAGTTGAAGGGGGTATGGGAGAAGATATGGGAGAGAGGCAGATTGAATGAGGGGACTGCTATTCTGGGGTGGTGGGTAGGGGGAAAATGGGGGGAAAATTGTAACTCAAAATCTGGCGGAAATGAATGATGTAAACCAGAAGTTAATATAGCATTTGTTCAAAAACAAAACAAAACAACAACAACAACAAAAAAAAAAAACTAGCCTCCCACCACAGGCTCCAGGTGCACTTAACCTAGGGGCAGGGAAGATCTTAAAAATTTACATTCCTGTAACAGCAGTTTTCATTCATGATTTTTTTTAATCATGGTTTTTACAAAGTTAAATTGTTCTTAAATGACCTTTACATGTTTTTCTCATTTTTTGTTTTGTATATCAGATATCTTGTATTTTCTTCAATTTTTTTCAATCTTTTGATTGTGTTCTAATATATTTTTTTGGGCAAGGCGATTGGGGTTAAGTGACTTGCCCAGGGTTACACAGTATGTGTCAAATGTCTGAGGTTGTATTTGAACTCGAGTCCTCCTCATTCCAGGGCCAGTTCTCTATCCACTGTGCTACCTAGCTGTCCCTATTCTATTATTTCTTGGTGTCTTGTAGAGTTACTGATTTCTATTTGGTCTATTCTAGTTTTCAAGGACTTTGTTACTTCAGTAAGATTTTTCTCTTCTAGGCTATTTATTCTCCTAACTCTTTCTTTTACAGATCTTATTTTATTTTTATGTCTTCATTTCTTCTGTTCATTTAGAAATTGTAGAAAATCTTTTTTTTCCCCTTTGAGTCTCTATTTGTTGTTACAGAGTTACTTGTCCCTTCTTTGGTGGAGGGAGAAGGAGATTTCTAGATCCACAATACTTTTTAGTACTGATTGGGATGGTCTTTGATTTACTCATGTCTTCAGCTTTAATCCTTGAATTGGGGCTTTGTGCCAGGGTTAGGCTCTACCCTTTGTTGCATTTTGTGTTGGGATAATTGGCCTTGCTTGTTCTCATCCTGGATCATATGGATTCCTTCATAGACTTTCCACCTCCTGGTATTTGGGCTTCTTGGATCTTTGAGGTTCAGAATACTGGATCTTTAGGACCTTGCCTTGTGTCCCAAGCCAGAGTGTAAAGGACCTCAGTGCCCCTGGGCCTGGAATATTCTAGTCTGGGTGCTGTGGCACTACTTCTGGCCACTACTTTACCCACCCCCTCCCCCTTGCCCCCACCTCTATGGAACTTTGCAAGTTACCAGTCTACAGAGTTTGTCTCTGGTTGAGCTTGAAGGCTACCTTATGCTGAAGTTGGCTTTGCTGGCAACCCTTTTTTCTGTTGCCATTGGGATTCTGGCTGACCTTTTGTGTAGTCCTGGGGTAGAAGAAATCACTTCATCTAGTTTAAATTGGATTTCTTGATCATTTTTCAGTGTGATATGAACCTCAAGATTTTGCTATTAGACTAGGTTTATGGCACCTGGGTAGTCTGCTTCCTGTTCCAGTCGTCTTCCTCAGCCTTTTTCAGGGACTAAGCTTGAGGGCAGGGACCATTCCCCCCCCACCCCCTCTGCATCCTCAGTGCTTAGCACAGTGCCTAGTATGGACTGAATGACAGCCCAACTGTGTCCTTGACCTCTCGTCATCGTTGCTATGTGTTTTTTGACCTTCCCTTGCTCTGTCCTGCCCACCTAGTCCTCTCCATGTTACATGCTGACACACTGTTTCTCCTCACCTTTTAGTGCTCATACTAATGTATTGTTCATCTACCTGGAATTTCCTGTTGTCTGTGCCCAGGACCTCCCATGAAAAACTGGCCTGCCTCTGTGGGTTGAATCTCAGAAGCAGGTTGAAAAGAATAATTAAAAGAAAAGATCTATCATTAGTATATTAAGAGGAAAGTGATTTTTTTGGAGAGATGGAAGAGACAAGTGAGGAAGAATTAATGTAAAGAAAGTACCATGAATTCTGTTCATTTGTATGTGGAGAAACAGTATAGGAACTGGCCAGAGGTGATCTGTTTTCAAGGTTTGTCTCTTCTTTGGATTGGCTTGTGACCCTGAGCTTCATGTCTCTGGACACCGGGCAACTCTCTGGGTTCCTGAGTTGCAAAGAAGATGCTAAGCTACAGTGATAGGAGGAATTCTTGCTGGGAGCTCCCTAATGAAATCCTAGGTTCATGTACCACCCCATCCCTTCATTGTGGGTAATTATGTAATTATGGAGAATTATATAATTATGGAGAATCGTTTCTTATGATAGTACTATTATGCCAGTTTTACAGATGAGGGAGCAGAAACTCTGAGAGGTTCAACAGTGGCACAGCATAGAGTGCTGGATCTGTAAGTCACAGAATTTACATTAGAATCTTTGCTTCTGTCACTTACTATCTGAGGAGCTTTGACAAACTACTTCCCTCTTTGGGACTCATCATCTTAAAAATGAGCATATTAGAATCGAAAATTTCTCATGTCCTTTCCAGCTCTAAATCTGTGACCCTGTGACTTTGCCAGGACCACGTAGTTGGTAAGTATCCTGTGGCGGGGTCCACACTGCTCCAGTTCCAACACTTACTTCACTGTGTGGTGCTGCCTCTTGTGATTCCTAGTGGGCTTTCTACTTTAGTAATCATAACATTTATATGGCAGAAAATGCTTTCTAATACCACACTTGAACCTCAAAACAGCCTTTTGATCTAGACAGGGCATATACAGGGTATTTTTCTATCAAATATTACAAATTTTAATTTTAATTAAAATATTAATTAATTAACTATATATTTATATGTAAACGTAGTACATTAAAATATATTGGTTAAATATAATTAATTAAAATGTTTAGTTTAATTAAAATATTAAAAATTGCTATCAAATATTAAAATTAAAATTTGCTACCAAATATTAAAATTGCAGCAAGACTTCTTGGATGCCTTGTATTTTCATTCTGTTTCACAGAGCGGGAAGCAAAAACATGAAAAAGTTCAAGGACTTAGAGCTAAGTGACTGGAGCTGAAATCTGATCCCTAGTTCTCGAGTTCATGCCTGGTGTTCTTCTCATTATATCCAGCTAACTCGCCAACTATATTACTACCATACTCTACTTTAGTCAAATAACTTCATAACACCCATTGAGATGATGAAATGAGCTTAGGCTCATTCTGAAACATGGGACAGTTAAAAGGTGAGGGAATGGAGCTAGGTGAGATACTGCATTGGAGTGTTGGACATTTGGTGACCTCAGGTGACTGTAGGGTAGGGAAAAGAAGGGTGCCGGCAGGTGGAAATCATAGGTTATTGAAGACACTCAAAGCCAGATACCACTAGGAGTCCTTTCAGTGTCACCTCTGTCTCACCTGTACTGTGACATCCGCTGTTAACTAGCCAACTGCTTAGCTCCGAATGGGGAGGAAGGCAGTTCCTCATTAGTATTCATTGGCATCAGTACTGTCCTAAGAGAGTTTTTTTCCCCTTAAAGCCTCCCCTGAAGAACCTTGAGTTTCAGAGTAAGAAAACTCTGGTCAAATGGTCAAAATGCTATTCTTGCCAATTAGTTGTAAAAGAAATATGTTAGGTAGCATTCAGTTCTCTGACAAAAATGACATTGAATGAAGAGGGATAAAAATGGCTGACCAGCTACTTGGATTTTTGTTTTTAGAGTATCACTGTAAGATTACCACCCTACCTACAACTAAATAATCTATTTATAATAATTAGTGTTTCTGAAAGCTCCTCATTTTCCAATCTTTTCTTGGCCTCTAAAAAGAAAAACATTCTCGTGCTCCCTCTGCTGGATTTACAGTAAAAGCACAAGGGTATGAATATCTGCTCTGCTTTGGGAAGGGTCATCTCTCAAAGAACTCTTCCCCTTCCCCTTCCTCACCATTCAAGTACTGGTTTTGATAATGTCTTATTTAGGTTTTCAGACTCTTAAGGCTTATAGTTATGCAGTGTAAACCTTGAATGTAGCTTACTTCCATTTACTTCTATATTCTGGGGAGTCAGTCACTAAGATGACTAAAGCTTGACTTTCATGTGCCAAGCACTGTGATAAGAGTTGGGTTTACAAACACAAGGTGAAAGAAAGACAGTCCCTGCCTTCAAGGAGCTTACATTCTAATAGGGAAAGACAATACATAAAATATAGTGTTTGTGTGGGAGAGACAGTGGCACAAAGTGAGGTGGGGATGGTAGATGAAATCCTGAGGAATGAGAGACATGGCTGGCCTGGGCACCCTCAAATGGAAGCTCTGAGAGGAGCCATGTAATCAGAGGGAGAGACTGCAGGGATGGAGGGTGCGCTCCACGTGTGCATTGCTGTGCTGGAGTGAGACTTGAGGATAAAGATCTGGGGCATGGCAGAGTAAAATACACAATGTAGCCAGGAGAATGAGACTTCCTGTAGTTTATATCCATATTCCGGGGAGGTCTGGATGCTGCTTCATTCACTGTCCCTGACATGTTTTATGATCTTGGACAAGTCACTTCTCTTCTCTATTTTCTTTATCTGTAGGATAAGGGGATTGGATGAAATGATCACCAAGGGCTTTTCCAGCTTATTCACTCAGGCTCTATTAATGAACTATTGAAATGTCAATAGCAGCAGCATCAAGAAACATTTTTTGAGCATCTGCTACATGTAGAACACTATGCTAGGCTACTGGTGGTGATACAAAAAGCTGAAAGAGATATGACCCCTATCCACAAGGGGTTCCCAGTCTATCTGGGGAAATGGTATGCATACATTGAGATAAATAGCAGAACCAGACATTATATGCTGAATGCCAAATGAGTAAGATATAAAGTAGAGCTCTCTAGGAGATCAAAGGGGAACAAAATAAAAGTAGGGAGTAGAGCCAGGGAAGGCTTATGCAGGAGTTGGGCCTTGAAAGATGGGTCCAGCATAGATAGTTAGAGAACAGGAGAGCAGATAGCTAGAACTGGTAGAACAGGAGGATAGAACTGTCTGAACAAAGGCATGGCAATGGCAATATTCACAGTGTGTGTGGAGCAATGAATGGCCAAGGAATTTGGTTTAAGGGGGTACAGTGAGAAGAAAGGCTGAAGAGTTGGGTAGCTGGATTGTGCAGGGCTTTGAAAAACAGGCTCAGGAACCAGACCTTTATTTTGTAGACTAGAGGGAGCATAATTCCCTGAACCTTGTCCTGAATTAGAATGCAAAACAAAATGAAGTGACTTAGATTTCCTCCCTGCTCGTGTTTCACAATCCAGGGGGCTGCTTCCAGTGTATCATGTAGATTCCCTATGAAGGATTTGTGGAAAGAATGGGACCACAAAATCGCACAGGATGCAAAATCATGGATGGGTTGCAATCTGCATTGAGGGGGAGTAAGTGTGAGCACAGATTTATTGAATTATAGAACTGGAGAAGATTCATATTTAGAAAGGACTTTAGGGGGTGGCTAGGTGGCCACCCCCTAAAGTCCCTAGCCCCCTAGGTGGCTAGTGAATAGAGCACCAGCCCTGGAGTCAGGAGGACCTGAGTTCAAATCCGATTTCAGACACTTAACACAAAAACTAGCTTGTGACCTTGGGCAAGTCACTTAACCCCAATTGCCTTCCAAAAAGCAAAAAAAAAAAAATAGTAAGAAGAAAGAAAGAAAGAAAGAAAGAAAGAAAGAAAGAAAGAAAGAAAGAAAGAAAGAAAGAAAGAAAGAAAGAAAGGAAGGAAGGAAGGAAGGAAGGAAGGAAGGAAGAAAGAAAGAAAGAAAGAAAGAAAGAAAGAAAGAAAGAAAGAAAGGACTTTAGAGCTCTTATAGTTTAAATCCCATACATTTTACATACAGAAACTGAGGCTTACTCACCTAGAGAGGGTGATATGTCTACGGTTATGCTTCTGTACCTATACATTATTGAATGCCTGCTATGCGTCTAGCCCTATGTCAAATAGCTCACTATAAACTATATGGCCTCATCATTCTCCTTTCTCCCAAAGCTTATAGTCCAGTCCAGGGGGGAAGAAAGGAAATGTATGTAGAATACGGTAGCATCTGCCAAGTGTCTTACCCCTGTTTCCATTACGATTTAAAGTTTACCAAATGCTTTTCTCACAGCAAACCAGAAAAAATAGGCAGTGCAAGGATTATTGTCTCCTTTTAAAGAAGAGATAATTAAAGTTTATGACTCACTCAGGGTCACAAAGCTTATAAGTATTAGAGGCAGGATTTGAACCTAGGGTTTCTGGCTCCAAATTCAATATTCCTTCCACTACACCCCAGCAAATCACAGAGGAGGAATGACCTAGGATAGAGGTGTCAAATATTCAACCTTCATGCTCTGGAGTGTGACCTGAACCAGATTAAAATGTAATTGGGAAATATTTGGCAATATAAATAAAATACAATTGAACATAGATGATGTTAATACATAGTTTTCTAAGTCAATATGCACTGCCAGGATCCTTATGTAGGGTTTAGTGGCCCTTATTTCTATTTGAGTTTGACCCCAGTGACCTAGGGTATTGACATATACCAATAGCATTATGCTGATTTTCATTTGTTTTTAAGTCTCTTTGAATATTTTTATGTCCTTTTCATAGGTATTTTTCTTGTCTCCTTATTAAATGGGGAGCTTCTTGTGGGAAGAGATTGTAACTTTTTTTTATAAGCCTTTACCCTCACATATTGTTCTACTTACAACAGGAGCTCAGTTAATTTCTTAATCGTTTTAATAATTCAGTTTTTCTGTGTTTCCCCATTTGTAAAATGGGGCCCAGTAATATGTATACTATCTACCTTATGTTGTGAGAAAAGCACTTTGTAAATTGTGAAATATTGTAGAAAATTAGGCTATTTTTAATTAATTCTGTCCCTATTTAATATGAATGCGATGATAACAGTCTCTCCTGCAGTTACTGTTTCTTCTTTGGGTTCACTCGGCCTCTATAAATGAGAAAATACTGGGCACTCAGAGGAACCTCTAAGAGAGGAAACTCGTGTTTATGTGGGCTCTTCTCAGGGTGAGGAAACATTATCTCACTTTCTAATTTCCCATCACTCTTCTTCTGTGTACCACACACATTGGCACTAAATTATAGTCTGTCTTGTATTGTTCTGTCATTGTTTTTTGTGTGTTAGTCTTGTCTCCCCATCAAGGCCATAATGGCCCTCAAGGGCAGAGACTATCTTAGGTTGCTTTTGAATTCTTCCGGGTACCTAGCATAGGGCAAGGCCCTGAGGAGACACTCAATAAAGACTTGTAGAATCCAAAGGGTGGTTTTAATTGGAAATGACATTTGTTTTTGCCTGTGTCATTTGGATGCCACCATTTTAGCTGCATTTGTTTTGACAGCAATTCTAAAGAAGAAAAGGATTCTCTGCTGGGGAGAAGCATTTCGTCTAGGGAATACCTGCTCCCATTTATCTGAATTTCATCACTCTATACAAAGATGACCTGGTCCCAGCCACTGTCAGACTTGCTGCATATTTTGACTCCCAAACAGTATTTGTTCCATTTTCACGGGTGGGGAGTTACTGATTATGGCCATCAATTAATTATTCCAGACACTTTGGAGATGTATGTGCCTAATAAGATATGAGGATTTGAATTGAGCCATAGAAAACACTAGTCTATAGAGGCTATTGAAGGATTTGAACCCATAATGAGTGGGAGTAGCTTTATAGATTGTTCCAGGAGAGCATCAAAAGGTATTCTGTATCTTTATGCATTTACAAATATTTACAGATCTTTTAAGGCTCAAGTCCATCATTATCAGCCTGGGCTGCTGTAGATTGTCAATATCCACCGTGACCTCAGGAGAAGCCTGTGCTGGCCGAGTACTGCTTTGGTATGTTCAGCTCTGCTGGATCTCCATAGAGTGGGACTGGAATGCGGGACCCAACAATAGCCAGAGCTCCCGAGAGCCAAGAATGAAGGGCAGTGGAGTTTGATAACCACATTAAAGCACCACCAACATCTGTTCAAGCCAAAGCCAACACTATCTCTAGGAATTAACCTTCTGAACCACTTAATCATTAACCTCAGCCGGGAGAAAGTTAGACAACAAGAGCCTATTTGTCAGCAGGCCCTTGGAGAGATGTGGCGAGCCATATTTTACTGACCCAACAGCGTGAGAAGGCCTGCCCCAGCTTTGTACATTTCAAACACAGAATATATTTGTGTGGGAAACATGCAGACAATAGAGGTAAATAAACAGCGGATGCTGCTTTGCAAACTTTCTTAGTTCATTGAACTCCAAACCAAAGGCGACTGGAAAAGATCCATCCGAAAAATAAAACTTTTGTGAATTTGCTTTCTTATTAGTGATTTCCCCTTTATTTGACTGAATAATGGGAATTTTGAAATAACATGAAAATATACAACTTATTAGAACTAAAATATGTATAAAACATGTGATAATAGAATTAGGGGGTTGGTGGGAGAGGAAACAAATAACTTTTAGTTTAACATGATATTGATCGTTGGAAAGACAATAAGCTCACCATTTCTAAGAGATCATGTGAGAATCTGCATCTGTTGGGCTGAAAAAATTTAGGAAAAATCAAGCTATTAGCCTAGGACAGGGGTGAGGAACCTGCGGCTTTGAGACCACATGTGGTTCCACAGGTTCCCCACCCCTGACCTAGGAAAAACCACAAATAGCTCTTCACAGGTAGACACATTCTATAGGAATCTGTCATTATGGGTTTTCTTTCATAAAACATGAAGGATAATGCTTTCCCTCTGCCTGGGTTGGTGGCATGTATTTAGAAAAAAGAGCCTTCTCTCCAATTTATTTTTTTTTTATTTTTCTGATGCTTTTCCTGGGAGCTATATTTTATGTTTTATCACCTTTTAATTGGAACTACTAATAATAGAATCTTAGACCTTTAGAACTGCAAGGGACCTTAGAGGCCATCTAGTCTGACTTTCAGTATACACATGAGGAAACTCTGCTCCAGAGAGGGGAATAGATGAGCCTAAGGTCACACAGCTAGTAAATTAAGGAGCTTGTATTTAAACCCAGATCTTCTGACTCATATTTTGTCTACTATAACACACAGAACTTTTAAGTTAAACTTGCATTTTCTTTAAACCTATAGGATTTACATTTTTTCTCTTGTAGCAAAAAGAATTCTCACATTGTACAAAAAATGTATTTCTCTTTCTTCATTTTTATGTCTTTTACCTTCCTGGAAAGAGATGGGTAGCATTCTTCATTGTTATTCCCCTGGAATCATAGTGAGTTGTTGCACCCATCACAGTTCTTAAGCCTTGAAGAGTTGTTTGTCTTTGCCATGTTGTTGTTATTGTATAAATTGTTCTCCTGGTTCTGCTCACTTACTCTGTATCAGTCCACCTAAATCTTCCTAGGTTCTTCTGGAGCCAATTTCTGTAATTCTTATAATGCAGTAATCCATTTCATTCACATTCCATAATTTAGCCATTCCTTAATTGATGGACACCCCCTTACTTTCTAATTCTTTGCCACTACAAAAAGAGCTGCTGTAATATTTTTATTCATGTGAGGCTTTTTTCTTTCTTTGATCTCTTTGGGTTATAGACCTACAAATGGGTCAAAGAGTTTAAATAACTATTTGAGCAAAGTTCCAACATGTTTTCTATAATGGCCAGACTAAGTCACAGTTCCATCAGCAGTGCATCAGTTTGCCTGTTTTCCCAGAGTGCCTCCAACTATTGTCATTTTCCTTTTTTGTCATATTTGCTAATCTGATGAGTGTGAAATGGAACCTCTGAGTTGCTTTGATTTGCGTTTTTCTAATTTTTAGTGACTTGAAGCTTTTTTCTCATGTTTATCAATAGCTTTATTAATAATTTTGTTGGAAAATTGCCTGTTAATATCTTTTGGTCTTTTATTAGTTGGCTCTCATTCTTATAATTTTGAATCAATAACTTGTAATTTTCTCTTGAAACTTAAAGGTAACTAATTAAAGGGTGGTATTGAACAACCCAGAATTGCTTTTTCAATGCTATCCAACTTATTTGTTATTAGACTTAAAATGAAATGAGTCAGAAGTGCAAGAATATAGGCTAAATAAGTCCTTTTGTAACTTTTTCCCCCTTTTGTGTACTATATAAACACAGAAAACATGGGTTAATTTGATAATTTGCTGAATGAATATAAACTTGTAGTTAAATAAATTGGTTTTGAGTTTTTCTGAGATCCTGTGTAATATTTTTTTTTCTTTTTCTTTACTGTGACCATTGATATAATGCAGTTAACATAGAACTCTAGTAGTATTGTTCCATTGTATAAAATGGATCTACTGCAATGCCAAAGGCCTTCTGTGAACCAGAATTTTCTTGACTTCAAGAAAAAAAGAGTCTGTGTCTACAAATGACAGTTACTTGTTTGGGAGACCAACAGAAGCCAGAAACAAGAGTGCTAGAACCTGACTTGTTCTGCTTGGTCCCAGAGGGCAGAGCTGGGAGCAACTCCAGCTGGTGGAAGTGCAAAGCAGTAGCTTTAGGCTTGAGGTAAGGAAGGTTTGATAACATTTACACTTATGTGAAAATGGGATAGACTGCCTTTGGAGTGAGGTTCTACTTCACTGAAGTTTTTAAGTTAAAACTGAATAGTAATGATGACAATAGCCAGCATTTATATTGTTCTTCAAGGTTTGCAAAGTGCTTTATAAATATCACCTCATTTTATACTCACAGCTATCCTGAGAGGTAGGTTTTGTTATCATTCTCATTTACAGATGAGAAAACTGAGGCATACAGAGGTTAAGTGACTTGGCTAGGCTGGATTTGAACTCAGGTCTCCGGGCCCAGTGTCTTATCCACTGTGTCACCTAACTGCTTCTAATATATGAACAGTCATCAAGTATTTTGTAGAGTGGATTCTTGCTGTGGCACAGGTTGGATAGCTGCTGAGGTCCCTTCCAACTCAGATTCTATAAAACAAATAATTCTTAGTTCACAACCAGCAGGTGCCAGAGAAGTCCTTGAATTGGCGGGATTTCAAAAAAAATTTATACATGTGAAAGAATTCAGTGGTTTCTTGCTTATTTCCATTTATCTGTATCATGTGAGGTGTCATTTTTTATTGTTTTGTTTTATACTGTATGAGAAATATCCACTATTCATAAAGATTTTGGGCCTGTTTGGGGTTCCTTGGGACAATTTTTAGCTTTCTAATGAAAAAAAATTGCTTGCCTCTGGGTTAGTAGGTTCTTTAACATTTGGGTACCTCTCAAAGGCACAGCATCATCAGACTAGAAAATATTCTCATTTGGTATGCCTCAGATTCTTTCACTCTACTTGCGTCCAGCTCAGAGTTCTTTCTTTTTTTTCTTTTTGGAGGGCATTTGGGGGTAAGTGACTTGCCCAAAGTCACACAGCTAGTAAGTGTGTCAAGTGTCTGAGGTTGGATTTGAACTCAGGGACCTCCTGACTCTAGGGCCCGTGCTCTATTCTCTGAGTCACCTAGCTGCCCCTCATTTATTTCAGGGTTGTGAATCTGAACTTAGGTGGACCCAGAAGAAAGCCTTTAATACAGAGCTACCCTAATGTAGCTCAGTTCCCATTCTAGGGGCTCTTCATGTAGATAGAGGGTAATTTTAGATATTCTGTAGAATTTGGATATCCTTGGGGTAAAGAACTAGGGTTTTATTTGTGTTTCTATCATCAGGCCTTACTTAAGTCAAGTCAAGTCAGTGCTTATTGTGTAAGTGCTGTGGATATAAAGGATGGCAAAAACAGTTTCTGCTCTCTCCAGGGCTTACTTTCTAATAGGGCAGACAAGATGTAAACAACATGCAAAGCATTTTCCTGAGGCGTGGAGAAGGAAGGTCACAGTGGGGTGCCACTTTACTTTCTCAGTACTCCAATTTTCTCTAGTAGCATCATAAGGCTTAGAACAGTCTGCTTTTTGGAGCCTGTCAGTGCTACTGGGATTAGGATTGGAATGAGAAATAAAAATGGCAAGTGGGATTTCATTTTGTTCCAGGGTAGGGTGGAGTTCTAGAACTTGTAGTGGGGAAACCCCTTCACTGACGGAGAACTGGAACCTCCCTTTAGTTTATATTCTTAGTGGGTTTCCTGGGTTCCTGAGAGGTTAAATGAGTTGTCTGTTGTTACAGTCAGTTTGTATCAGAGGTAAAATCTGAACCTGGACCTCCCTGATTCCAAGGGCAGCTTTCTGTTATGTCGTGCTGCCTCTTGAGATCACTACAGAATTCGAATGACTGTCTTTCAGTTTAGTATCATAGGTGTAGGGCTGGAATTCATGGCAGGAAAACCAAGGTTCCAATCCTACCTCTAATATTTATTAACTACATGACTCTGGGCGAGTTGTTTAACCTCTCTCAAAGTTTCGATTTCTGTATCTGTGAAATTAAGAGTTTGAACTCTTTGTTCTATAATGTCCTTTCCGGTTCTAGACCTTGTGATTTTATTTAATTTCCCCAAGTTCTTAGGTAAGACAATTTTTTTTTGCTTTTTGGAGGAGGGAAGGCAGGGAGGGCAGTTGGGGTTAAGTGACTTGCCCAGGATCACACAGCTAGTAACTGTTAAGTGTCTGAGGCTGATTTGAACTCAGGTCCTCCTGACTCCAGGGCCATTGCTCTATTCACTGCACCATGAGACAATTCTTTAATACATAAAGTCACAGAACTGTTGGGGTATACATTGCTAATAGAGTTTGTTCCCTGGGAATTGACTATACCAATGAAATCTTGTCTGCATACTAAAACAAACAAATAAAAGTCCACGTTGCTTAATGTAACCTGAATAGCAATGTGAGCTTGACAACCCAAAGAACCAATGAATTCAGTTTAGAAGTTGTACAAACTGAAGCATTATGGTCTTTAAAAAACAAACAAACACAATAGGTTTTTAGTTGTTCCTGTTTCAGCTGCTTGGGCTGGTGTCATGTATACACAACCATCCTTTAAGCTTATCCTTTAACTGCCTCATTTTGTTCTGTACCAGCAGCCAGGTCAGTTAAGCTGCTATGGAAGGGGGCCCACTGAGGCCCAGGTGGGGGACTGACAGCGTCAACTGTCAGGAGGCCTCAACTCGGCCACCATCGCGGCTGCTGTTGTTATTGGGAGGCTGGAGCCACATGTTTTACTAGGCTCTCTTGTGTATTAATGCCCCCCAGATTCTCCAGTGATGGAGGGGCAATTAGTCTTTGTCTGAGCACAAAGAAGGAGCTTGACCCTTGCCCAGGGTTGATTGCCATATGAAACTCTTGTATCTCCTTACCTAAGGCCTTCTCTGAGGAAACAGCATCTTGCCTCCTGCACCTGCCTTCATCCTTTCTCCTTTGGAGCTGTTTTTGTCTAATATGCTGTCCAACTCAGAGCAAATCCGGCAAAGGGAGCTATCAGCCACTCAAGTCAAGACTTCCTTTTATTTGACTTGAATCCCTTAATCTGGCTTTTAGAGAATTCCTGGGCCAAAAAGCAAAAGGCAGAGAAGCTGCTTTCCTGGTGAATTGAGAATTTATGTCTCACACATATGTTGAGGTTTTTTTGGCTTTTGTTTTTCTGATCTGGGCATGTGAGGAACTCTTGTTGGTGTCAAAACTCCCTTCACCAATGTATATCACCACCTGTTTTGAAATTTACAGTCTTAGTTTTTTTGCAGCACTAGAACTGAAAAGTACAGTGACTTGTGTGTGTTAACACAGCTAGTGTGTATGAGGCACAAGTTGATTCTGAATCTTCCCTATTTCATGGCCAGCACTCCATCTACTCTAAGAGGCTTCCTCTTGCAAATAAGATCTAAAAGTATAAAATATAAATCTTTGGAATTTCCAAAAACATTGGAATAAAATACCAGAATGTTATCTGGAGGCAACCCCCACAAAAAAAACATAAAACAATATGAGATGTGACCAAAAATGGGTGTAGCTGGTTTTATAACAGTTAGACTAGATCTTTGACAGCTAAGTGAGTGGTGTCTCTTTCAAAGTTGTCTCCCTAAAAGGGAATGTGCTTGGAGTGGCTAGGTGGCTCAATGAATAGAGCACGGGCCCTGGATTCAGGAGGACTTGGGTTCAGATCCGGCCTCAGACACTTAACACAAAAACTAGCCATGTGACCTTGGGCAAGTCACTTAACCCCAATTGCCCTCCAAAAAGCAAAAAACAAAACAAAAAACAGAATGTGCTGAGTCCAGGAAAACTGCTGTTGTTCAAACTGTGTTTGGAACACATCTTTAGTAAATGCCTTCAGAGTCAGAGCACTTATAATCTAGGGTATATGGGGTGTTCAGGGAAGACTTGCACCCCTGATGTGAAGGCCTTACCTAACCCTTTTCAGGACTGATTATCTACTTTTGGTGTCTGTCTACCTGGAACCCAACTCTCACATGTGACTCCAAGAAGCTGTTTCATGTGCAGTGGACACATCCCAGTAAACAGAGACAGGCTAAACCCCTTTGAGGGTAACTGACAGGTCTCAAACCCATGGTGAGTCAGGGGGTATCTACCCCAAGCATGTGAAGACTTACCCTGGTGGAATGGGTGGACAAGAATAATTTGTTCCAAGGGACATGCAAGTGACTAGAGCAGAAGGTGTGGAGCTTGGTTAGATACCAAAGACACCAAGGTCATCTGCTGCATCTAAGGCCATCACCAGTCATCCTTACTTTTGTCTTGCCACTGGACTTTGATGACTCTGGAAGAGAGAGTAAGACTGATGACTGTGCAATTTTGCCTCGCTCAAATCCAATTGATACACATCTCACCAGTCAGATTGGCTAAGATGAGAAAACAAGAAAATTACAAATGCTGGAGAGGATGTGGGCAAATTGGAACACTAATGCATTGCTGGTGGAGTTGTGAACTGATCCAACCTTTCTGGAGAGCAATCTGGAATTATGCCCAAAGGACTATAAATATTTTCATACCCTTTGACCCAGCAATACCACTTCTAGGGTTATATCCCAAAGAGATCATAGAAGTGGGAGGAAGACCCATATGTACAAAGATATTTATAGCAGCTCTTTTCATGGTGGCAAAGAATTGGAAATTAAGGGGGTGCCCATCAATTGGGGAATGGCTGAACAAGTTGTGGTATATGCATGTAATGGAATATTATTGTGCTATAAGAAACGAGGAGGAGGCGGTTTTCGTATTTACCTGGAGAGGCTTATACAAACTGATGCTGAGTGAGAAGAGTACAACCAGGAGAAATTTGTATACAATCACAGACACAACATATATGTGATGACCAACTATGACAGACTGGACTCTTCTCAGCAATGCAGTGATATAAGTCAATCCCAAAAGACTCACGAAGGAGAGAGATGCAACATCCAGAGAAATAACTAGAAAGAACTGAGTTTGAATCCTGATGGAAGCAAACTACTTGATCTTTTTCTTTTTCTTGTTTGGTTTTGTTTTCTCTTTACCATTTTTCATTCCATCTGATACAATCCATCTTTATAACCTGACTAATGTCTAATGTGAAAGTATTTGCTGATGCTATACTTGATTGTATGCCGTCATGTGGGGGGGGGGGGGAGGGAGGGAGAGAAAATTTGAAACTCAAGGAATTGTGGAATTGAATCTTGTAAACTAAAAGTAAACAAACAAATTAATAAGGACCAAAAAAAAATCCAATTGATACACAAGTCAAAACAGCATCCCATGATATCATTGGCCCTCTTCAAAAATGAAAGACAACAGGGGTGGCTAGGTGGTGCAGTGAGTAGAGCGCCGGCCCTGGAGTCAGAAGGACCTGAGTTCAGATCCGGCCTCAGACACTTAACACACACAAACAAAAACCTAGCCGTGTGACCTTGGGCAAGTTACTTAACCCCAATTGCCCTCCAAAAAGCAAAAATGAAAGACAAACAGCAGCAAGAACAATTTATGATCTGGATGGCCTCTTTGGGTCTCTGTTTCCTCTTCTATAAAAAGGGCTGTACTTGATTCCCAGACTTGTCCAACCACATATTGCCTCCACTCAGGCCCTTATCTCTACTCCTTCTCCTCTGGAAAATTGAACTCTGCTTGTGGAATCAGCCTTGCCTGTGATAGGTCAGCTTTGGCCTTATCGTGCTCCATTCTAGGACTCCACAGAACTGAACATTTCTAGCCATGCCCCCGGTGAGTGTACTACTCGGCCCCCTTTCTCTTTCCAGCTGCTCTTCACCTACTATCTAACCCAATTAGAATGTCAACTCTTTGAGGGCAGGAACAGTTCTTTCTTTCATTTGTGTCTTCCAGTGCTTAGAACAATTCCTGGCACATAATAAGTACTTAATAAATGCTTTATTTATCTAAATCTATGATCCTAAGAGCTTTATTTTCTAGGTTTGATTCTGGTTTTTTCCAGGGATGATGAAGATTTGCTGCTATTGAAGACAGTGAAAAGAACATGCCTTAGGCTCTTAAGGTAATTCCCAAAGGGGGATGCTCAGACATTCTGAGCACTGGAAGCATCATTAGTATCTGTGACTTCTTCCCAAAGGGACCACTGTGAAGGATAACAATTTGGATGAATTTGTTCTGGTTCATTTGATAAAACACTATCTTTGCTTTGTAGGCCCAATTCATGTTTCTTGGGACTGTTAAAGGTGAAATAATACCAGAGAGCACATAGTCCAACACTTCGATTTCACAGATGATGATATTGGTAGGAATATATATTTAATCAGGTTTCTAAATTCAATCAAATACCATAAATATTTATTTTTAATCTGTTAGGTTTTAAATTTAATGCATACTGACAAAATACAGTCACCTGTCGAGGGAAAATATTGACTATTGATATAAAAATTGCACAACCATTGAAACAGCTTTCTCTGATAACATAGTTGATTATTTGCACAGCTGAATTTTTTTTTGCATATGAGCCATCATGCTGAGTTGAAAGCACTCTACCTTCTGAGATTTTTTTTATCACCTCTGCTGGCAAAATGACTTACAGCAATGACCAAAAGACACGTGATCATGTAACACTTCTGCTCAATAAGTAATGAGTGAAGAAGTGTAAGTAAGCCCATGAAAAAGATCACATTTGGTTCTAGGAGCTATGAGAGAAGATTCTAATCAAGTATTGCATTATGGACGTGACATTTGATTAGAGTTATTTGAGATGCCTGGCAAACCGAAACCTTAGTTTATGTTTACCTAGCTTTGCTAAGCTTATTTCTTTCACAGATATAACCATTATGTTCCTCCTTTTGTTTTTCCTTCATTATGTTGAAGAAAAGAGAGGCAAGACCCAAATGACCAAAGGAATGGCAAACTTCTTTTAATATGCAAATTATTTGAAAATATTAAACCAATTAATCAAAAAGCATTATGTACCTCCTACCAGGCATTGTGCTGGGTGTTGTTCATATGCCTACAAAAATAGGAATCTGTAAATATCTAAAACTTGTGTCTGATAAAGCCATGAAGCTTTGATTTGACAGAATGATAAGGCTTGTACAGTTTATCAATATGGGGAATTTCCAGCATAGGAGCTGCTTCTGCCCACACAAACCCCTCAACTCCCCTTAATTTCATAATCTTAGAGATTTGCCTAGGGTGCTTTGAGATTATGAGACTTGAATCCATATGTTCTTGACTCTAAGGCCAGTCTTCAATACTATGCTGTCTCAATTGCTTTTAGTTGCATGGAGAAAAAGAAAAATCAAACAAATACAAGATACTTAGGGAGTGAAGGAACTAGCGCTTGGGGGAAATCAGGGAAAAGCTTCATGAAGAAGGTGGTGCTTCTTGAAGGAAGAGCTAAGAGTTCCAAATCAAACCAAACCAAAACCAAAGAAGTTGCCAAATGTAGCATTTGTTCTAAACTGTGCAGACAGTCCTTGACTTAAAGCATGCACATTAAGAGTTTGTAAACAGGGGCAGCTAGGTGGTGCAGTGAATAGAGCACCTAACCTAGAGTCAGGAGGACCAGAATTCAAATCCGGCCTGAGACACTTAACACTTACTAGCTATGTGACCTTGGGCAAGTCACTTAACCCTAACTGCCCTGCCTTTCCCCGCTCCAAAAAGCAAAGAAAAAAAGAGTTTGTAAACAATTACAACCATGTTACTGTCTTCCTAAATTTCAGTCATGCAGTCTGTCTCCTGATGTGCTTTCTTTCACCCTTAAACTGAACCCACAATCCTGCCCTCTTGAAAGGACCTAAAGGTCATATAGTCTAATTGCCTCAATTTAGAGTTGAGGAAACTGAGACTCAGAGAGGTTAAGTGACTTGGCCAAAGACACACAGTCAGTAAGAGACAGATACGATATTTGAACCCAAATCTTCTTGAAATCCACTCTTTCTACTATATCACACTAGTCCAACCTCTTCATTTTATCAGAGTTCTAACATCTTTCAAAGTGGTTTTTCTTGAAAATGTTGTCATTGTATAAATTCTTCTAGTCCTGTTCACATCACTGTGCATCAATTTTCAGTTTCCTCTAATACTGCCATTTCATCATTTCTTAGGACATAATAATATTCTCTCCCCTGCAAGTACTATGATTTGTTTAGTTGTTCCTCAGTAGATGGGCACCACCTTAGTTTCCAGTTTTTGGCTACCATGAAAAGAAATGCTATGGATATTTTTTTACATATTGGTCCTTTTTATCTTTAAAATATCTTTTGGAGTATAAGCCTAGTAGTGGTATTGGTGGATCAATGTGTACAGTTTAACAACTTTGGGAGCATAGTTTTAAATTTTGTTCCAGAGTAACTGGACTAATCAGTTCACAACTTGTCCAAGAGTGCCTGTTTTCCAGCAGCCCCTCCAACATTTGTGTCATGCAAATTGGAGTAGAGTTCATGTGAATGGCATGAACCAACATTAGCATAGGTCAAGATACTTTAGCAATGTAGCCAAGCCCAATATAGGAGGACAGATGGACAAGGATTCAGTTAGGGATAGGGTCAGATGTGACCTCTCTCACCCCCACCATCCCATGGGGCAGCACGCATCATGGTGGGATGGATGTGCAGTGAGGTGTGTGCTCTGGTTGAAGGGTCAGAGCCATTAAGGGGCATTGGGTTTACCTAGGATTTTCAGGCAAAAAGTCTGCAGTGGCAGCCTTGTAGCTGGCAGAGGATGTGGTCAAGGAACATTGGCCAGTAGCAAAGGGAGTTCTTTAAAAGTTAATGAGGAAGGAATAGTCTAGCTGTGCCACAGAGCTTGAAGCACAGAATTCCTCAGGATGAAGAAGGTGGAATTATAACTTCCATATAATTAAGCTTTCAAGAGTTTCAGCAGCTGATTCTAACTAGAACTTATTGGGCTAAGCCTTAATTGTGCCAGCATTATGTAATAGGAACCAAACCCTCAAGAGTGGTGTCATTCAGTTTGTCTTTTTCTTCTTGTCCTCGGTAAACTCCCATAGCTCCTTATTGTCTCTCGGGTCTAGTGTGGACTCTTCTATTTTGCTTTTAAAGCCCTTCAGAGCTCTATCTTTCCATCTTTATCATATATCATTCCCCTTTCCACACTCTATGATCCACTCAAACTGGACCCTTTCTGTTCCTCACTCACCATTATATCTCCCATCTTTAGGTCTTTGTACTAGTCATGCCACGTACGTGTAATACACTACCTTCCCCCCCCCCCCTCATCTCTCAGTGTCCCGTTTTTTCTTCCAAACTCAGCTTAGATACCACCTTCTACATGAATCCTTTTCTGACACTTCCCAGACTACTTTGGCTGTATTTTATATGTACTTGTATATGTAAATGTTGTCTTCCCTGTTTGTAAGCTCCTTGGGGGCAGGAACTGCTTCATCTTTATAACCTTAGTATTTCACACACACCAAATATTTATTGAGTGATTTCAATATATATATTTCTTGCATACTACATGCTAGGCAGTATGCTAAGGGCTGGGGCTACAAAGACAAAGGATGACAGGATGAGTCCTTACTCTCAAGGAGTTTATAGTCTATTGGATGTGGGGTGGTTAGAGGGGCCAGGGAAAGAAAGGGACAACACTTTGACAGGTAAGGAATTACTCACTTAGACAAAATAAGTACTGAGTAGTCTTTTGGGGGAGAAATGCAAGTGGATGCGGCAGGGGAGTGCTGATCCTGTCAGGAATGAGAAAAGACCTTTTTAGGAGATGGCCTTTCAGTTGAACCTTGAAAACAACTGAAGATTCAAAGTGATACAGATGAGGAGCGAGTATATTCCAGGCACAGGCAATAGATAGCCAGTGCAAAGGTATGGAAATAGATTTGCATGCATGGGGAATAATAAGTAGCTAGTTTGTTTGGTATAGAGAGTGTGCAGTGTGTGTGGGGGGGGGGTAATACAAAATCAGATTACAAAGAAGTGGGAGCCATATTTTGAAGGACTTCAAATGCCTGAAGTGTTTTGAGCTTGGGGGTTCCGTGTTCAGACTTCTGCTTTAGAGATTTCATTTTGACAGCAATGTAGACAGTTCATGGAAGGACTAGATTTAGGGAGACAAATCAGGAGGCTATTTTGAGATAGCTGTGGTAGAGTGGATAGTGGATAAAGTACTGGACATGGAGTTAGAAGAAATCTTGAATTCTAATCCAGCCTCAGATACTTCCTAGCTGTGTGACCCTGGGTAAGTCATTTAACCTTTCTCATCCTTAGATTCCTCATCTGTAACATAGGGATAATAGGCCCTACTTTCTAGAATAGATGCAAGGATAAAAAATGGTTTGCAAATCTTAAAGTGCTATGGAAATGTTAGTTATTTTTATTCTTCTTATTATTGTAATAGTTTTGGTAAGAAGTGGTAAAAAAAAAATTACCTAGGGTGGTAGCCAGGCATTTGAGTGCAGAGAAGAGAGTTGCATGTGTGACCTCTCATCTTCTTGTCTGGGCTCGGGGGTCTCCAATAGAGCTGCTAGCCTTGGGAACATCCCACACATGCAGTAGCCAGTGCTCTTCCTCCTTCATGGGTGCCTTTTTAATTCAGTTCACTTGAACAGATACTTAGCATTTTCTCTTCATGCCTCTGTATCAGGGGAAATTGAAGAGAGTTCCCAATATGTTGGATGAACATACTCTGACAGACTTGTGGAAGAATATAAGAAAAGAATAACTTTAAGATAGACAGACATTGATGGAGCTTTGGTCTGCTTTGTTCAAGGGAATATATACCCATATCACTGGGATCACAGATCATCTGGAGTATTTTTAAGTACTTCTTAATGGAATTGTGCTAGGTACTAGATAGAGATGTCCATGTCTCTGCCCTAATTTATACCATAATCCTAGACCAGGCTTGCACAACTTGCAGCCTGCAGGCCACTTAATGGCCCTTGTGGCCGCTTGTAGCATGCCAAAGGATTTCAGGAGGTCTGTGAAAAATGTAGAGGAAACATCCTTTGTATATAGTCTTCAGAAGTCCTCTAGCGCCTAGACAGACATGATGAATAGCAGTTCCTAAATGTTACTCTCTCCAGAGTAATATGGACAAGTCCCCTGTGTGGCCAAACTAGCAACCTCAAAATGCCCCCACACATACGCACACACATACACACACACATACCCCATACCCTTTGTCTGGGGGGAAAACCATTTTGGGGTAATTTCCTTGGAATATAATTAGTCACTACTCCAATGAGTTTATTAGATTAGCTGAATTTACCCGGGGAGGCAGGAAGAACCAGACTCTGAGAGGATGAGCTGTGGAACAAGAGGGAGCAACTGATAAGGTTGGGGCAGGCACCAAATTTAGGCCATGGCTAATGGAGATAAGGTCCAAGTGGAGCCACCCAGTGGAGACTCTATGCTTTGGACAATGGAAAATTAATGACAACAGAGCCAGAGGTCTGAGCTTTCATGAATTCTTGTTCAGTTTTGGGTGTTAAATGACAAAAAATCAACATAGAAGGGCAAACCTGGTTGTTTATTTTGACTAAAAGAACCTCCAAAAGTCACTCAAAGAAGGAAACCTTTGGTGACTCACATTGCCTTAGAGGGACAAAAAGTAGGTGGGGGAAAATAGGACTTTCAGGAAAACCTTACCACTACCCTATGTGGTATGGGAATCCATTTTCTTCCATCTTCAAACTCATTTCACTCAAATCTGGAAGCTAGCTTCTCTCCAAAGCAACTTTTGGCTACCAGATCCCTGTTAGACATTCTGCAAACAGGCCTTAGCCCTAGGGCTGAAATTCACTACACATGCCTCTGTACATTAGGTGTCTATTAGATTTTCCCCTCAAACCCTCCCCTCTTCTGAACTCCCTTATTACTGTTGAGAGAACTACCATCCTCCCAGTTACCCAACATTCATCACTTTTTCTCATCTATTATACACAATCTGTCGTCAATGACTGTAGAATTTACCTTCGTACTATCTCTGGCATATGTCTTCTTCTTTCCTCTGACCCTTGCTACCACTCTTGTAGGGCTTTATCAACTCACACCTGGACCATTGAAGTAATCTGCTTATTGGTCTCCTTACCACAAGTCTCCCCCATTCCAATCTATCTTCCACTTAGCAGTCAAAGTGGTTTTCCTAAAGCATAGGTCTGACTGTGTTCCCCTGCTCCCTACTCAGTGAAATTCAGTAGCTCCCTGTCACCTCTATGATCAAATAGAAAATTCTCTGTTTGGCACTCAAAGACCTTCATAACCTGTCCTCCCCTTTCTAGTCTTCTAGACTTCAGTGTACTGTGCAATCCAGTGACCCTGGATTCCTTGTTCTTCCTCAAATAAGACTCCATCTCCTGACTCTCCCAACTTATTGTTAGTGCAACCAGACTAAGTATAAGAAAAAGTCAAACAGTATCACATGGGAATGAAATTACACTTTTCTTTCTAGCTAAAGAAGTAAACGTAGGAAACTTTGAGGGAGCTCTTCTCAAAAATAACAAAATACAGAAAAATCTGTAATTATAGAGACCATAACCCCAAGGACCTTTATGCCCTCAATGACATCATACTGCTGCCTAGCTCTTTTTCTTCTTTTGCCAGGAAAAAGGAAACAAGGTACCTGCCAGTTGTCACTACAAAGATGATTTTTAAAAAAATACTAGAAAGGCAACAGAATACCTCATCTCTGATTTAATTCAAAAGCAGCCAGACCAATTTGCTAGATTGCCCAAAGCTACTGGCAGCTGAGGGGAGCAGTCCCGAGGGACTTGGCTACCAAGCTGGCTTGAAGCTCCTGAGCCAAGCAGAATCCTGGGAAGGATTTGCCTTTAATAGAACATAAGGATGTCGAGTCATTGAAAATCACTTGGTCATTACTTTAGGCTTCTCTGTGGTGTGGGTTTTAAGAAGCCTAGGTGGCTAGAATGTGAGACTTGGAGTCAGGAAGATCTGAGTTATCAGCTGTGTGACCCTGGGCAGATCACTAAACCTCTTTCAGCCTCAGTTCCTCATCAGTAAAATGGGAATAAAAATAGAGCCTCCACACAGACTCACAGACTTGTCTTGACAATCAAATGGGTTTAAAAGACATAACGTGGAAAGTGTTCTGCAAACCTTATTAAACCACTACATAAGTTCTGGCTATTATTATGGTTTTTAATATTGATAATATAAAATAATAAATTTAGCAGCTGTGTCCTAGTTCTCCCTCTGTCTCTCTTTGTCTCTTCTCTCTCTCCCTACTTCCCCCTCTCTCCCTTCCCCCAATCCCTTTGAGATAGCCTGTCTTGGTTGTGACCACGCTTGGTGAGGATTTTACCCTCTCCATGATTTTGGCTACTATTTTTTACATATTATTCTTCCCGTTTTCCTCATTATCTTACTTAAACTTGTCTCTGTATACTTTCTGCTCCTTCTTATACCCTTTGAATGTATGTTTCTGGTTCACTACCCCACTACCAACTTGTTCTATTGATCTGCCAGTGTAGCATCTGCTGACTGTTAACCCTTTACCTTCCATTTCTTTTTGGGAGCATTTATTTCTTTAAGATTGACTCTGAAATCTCTTTGAATGTTATTAATGTACATTTTTCATGAAAGTATTTTAAATTAATAGTGTATTAAAAATTTATAGCTGTAAGTCTCGTGTGTGTGTGTGTGTATGTATGTATGTATGTATGTATGTATGTATGTGTGTGTGTATGTATGTATGTTTGCAAAGCCTGTCATCTGAATCTCAGGCAGAGCTCACACCCTGTAGTTTAGATTTAGAACTTGTGACCAGGGTACTATAATTACCTAGTAGCAGTGTACTTAGATTATGGGTTCTCTTTTTTTGTGTGGGGTGAATAAACGCCTTTAATTTTTTTTTAATTTCAGAATGGACCTTTTATTAAAAGGCCATGTTGGCTGATCAGGCCACAAGGCAATAAACCTCTTTTAAACATAAAAACTGTAAATGTAAAAATAAATCCATGAAGTGATAATATATATCACAATGACACATTGTCAGAAGGATTTTTATATTTCTCCCACTTTTTTCTGAATTGAGTTGCCAGATTATACATGACACAGAAACTTTTAATCTATTAAGAGGTAAAAATCATGTTTATTGTGAGTGATTAAAAAATGGCAGCCTTTCAGAAATACTCTAGTCCTGTATGCCTTGTTTGAAGATGAGGTAGCAGCCATTTTAATTAAACATTATTTGAGCTATGAAGTATCTTCTCTTTGAGGATCTCATTATTATGCAGAGCTCCTTTTACCCCCACCCTTTTTGAGGCAGCTTTCTATCCTCCTACACTTAGGGTCCAGGAGATAATAAGCAATGCAACCGGAACGAAGCACACTGGAAGTGCTTATTGCTTATTTTAAGAAAGAAAGTTCCATTTATTTTCTATATGTTCTTAGTGCTTTTATTAGAATGGATATTGTATTTCTTTGTCAAAAGCCTTTCCGCATCTAATATAATTATGTATTTCTGCTAGTTTTTAATGTTGATATGATCAATTATACCGATGATTTTCCAATATTGAACCATATCCTTCCATTCTTTATATAAATCCTACATTATGAAAGCGCATTCTTGTGATGTTGCAGTGCTCTAGCATTATTTTTATTTAAAATTTTGCATATATATTTTGAGAGGGAAATTGTTCTATAATTTTCTTCTCTCTGTTTTATCTCTTCCGGTTTTGGGAAAAATAACAATAAAATTGATAGACCCTTAATCAATATGATAAAAAAGATAGATGAAAACCAAATTATGAGTATCAAAAATGAGAAGGGTGAATTAAGCTCCAATGAAGAGGAAATAAAAACAATAATTAGGAATTATTTTTCCCAATTGTATAAACATACATTTGACAATCTTAGTGAAATGAATGAATATTTACAAAAATGTAAGTTGCTCAGATTAAGTGAAGAGGATATAAATTATTAAAATAACCCCATCTCAGAAAAAGAAACCAAAGAAGGCATCAGTGAACTCCCTAGGAAAAAAATCTCCAGGGCCAGATGAATTTACTAGTGAATTCTATCAAATATTTAAAGAACAATTGATTCTACAAACTATTTGGGAAGATTAATGAAGAAGGAGTCCTCCCAAATGCATTTTTTGACAAAAATATGGTACTTAAACCAAAATCAGGAAGAGATAAAACAGAGAAAGAAAATTATAGAACAATTTCCCTCATAAATATATATGCCAAAATTTTAAATAAAATAATAGCTAAAACACTACAGCAACTTATCACAAGAATACACTTTCATAATGTAGGATTTATACCAGGAATGGAAGGATGGTTCAATATTAGGAAAATCATCAGTATAATTGATCATATCAACAATAAAACTAGCAGAAACCACATGATTATCTCAATAGATGCAGAAAAGGCTTTTGACAAAAATACAATATCCATTCCTAATAAAAACACTAGAACATATAGAAATAAATGGAGCCTTTCTTAAAATAA
>WOXC01004933.1:0-94844 GCA_011680675.1 Gymnobelideus leadbeateri
TGACTTGCCCAAGGTCATCACACAGCTAGTAAGTGTCTGAGGCTGTGTGTGTGTGTGTGTGTGTGTGTGTGTGTGTGTAAAGATTTTGAAGGGAAAGTCCTATCTGTTGAGCCAAGAAACAAAAAGTAGGTGGTGCTACACAGGGCAGTTTTCTTTGATCTTAAAGTTCACTGACTATACAGGAAGTATCATCATCTTTGCTATATTGCTGATATTCCTGGTACTATTCCTCTTTTTACATTGAGAGACCCATTATAAACAACTGTAAAGACTTGGTATTATCTATCATGTGTACCTAACTGGTTAGACCTGGGACTCATTTCTTCCTGGGGCTCTCCCAGATGTAGTCACTCCTTCAGGGAGCTATTATATTGTTTGTTTGTTTTTGCCTTTTTGGAGGGCAATTGGGGTTAAGTAACTTGCCCAAGGTCACACGGCTAGGTTTTTGTTTGTGTCTGTTGAGTGTTTGAGGCCGTCCTTCTGACTCCAGGGCCGAGGCTCTACTCACTGTGCCATCTAGCCGCCCCTATTATATTGTTATTATTATTATTTTTTTTGATACATTTCTGTTTTAGTTTTCCTCTTCTAGGGCTACATGGAATAGTTTTCTTGAATGTTAGAGGTCAGGGTTAACCAGTGTGGGAAGACCAGTGTTCCCCCTGATGGCCCCTGGCTTCCCTGATGTATCTTCCTTCCCACACACAACCCTGACACAACTTCCTTTGGCCCTAGTTTCCCTAGGGGATTCCCTCATATAGCTACTTCTATCTGTGCACCTTGATCAGTTCAACTTTTCCTGATATAGGTTCCTGATCTAGGGCCAATAAAAAGCCTCATTCATGTGGAGGCTGGGGCTCTCAGACTTGGTGGGTATTTGACACCATGAGAGTTTCAATACCCAGTGTCTTACTGACCAGATGTGTTTCCACAAGGAGGTAAAGGAGGCTGTATCTACCAAAGCTAAAGATAAGTGTCATTGTATCCTTGCTATATAGCCTTACTATGTTAGGGCAAAGTAAACATCTTTTATTAAATGTTCAATGGCCCACAATTGCCTTATTTCATCCAAAAATTGGGCCTGAATTAAGAGTCTGCTGGCATTAGAGCCAGGCCCAAATCAGTAAGAGCTCTAAAGTAAATTAAGTGATGAAGACATTGAGAACCTTACCACCAAAAGGTGGAGTGTTGTAGGACCAATATTCTAATTCTTGTCCTCATATAAATTAGGCTCCTTTTATATTGAGAACATCCTTGAGCTAAAAGTAGGGCTAGTGGTTTGGAGTTCTTGGGTTATCCTGTCTATTAGCAACAGTTAATCAGCAGTCCTTGGTGGTCAGGATGATGGGCCCCTTTCACATAAATGTTATTCCTGCTGAATGAATAATATGGAACTAAGAGCCATAAGCCTGGAAGAAAAGATTTTTGTACAGAAATTTTCCAACATCTAGATTTCATGCTGTAATATTGCTATCTCTTAGGATCCCATTATGTTACAGAGAAAAGGGACTTTAGACATTATCTTATAGTTCAACTCTTCATTTAGCAAGCATGGAAACTGAAACCCAGGGACATCAAGCAATTTGTCCAAGGGCATACTGATAATAAGTAGCAGAGGGCGCCTGATTCCTAGTCCCATGGTTACTCAATACCCAATGCACATATAATCTGTAATAAATAAATTCAGATATATGAATGTATATAGGCAGTAATCACAGCACACCAGGGCTTTTAATGTCATAGCCAATATAATTTCTCCCTGAAACAAACTGAAGTATATATTAATGTCCTAGGCATGCATAACCCATTAGTTCTGACACAGTGGCTAAAAATAAAAGTCCTTGTTTTCATGTTGTAAATCAGAACTTCATTATCTTAACATGCATTTTTTTTTACAAATTTAAAACTTTCTAGTTAAAATGAGAAAGTAATGTGGTGCTCAATTACTGTATCTCTAAAAAGAAGATCTGTCTACAAATTCTACTTACTATCCATTTGACCTTTGGCAAATTACTTCATCTCTCTAGGCCTCAGTTCCCTCTTCTGAAGTCAAAAGGTTTGGACTAAATGACGTTTAAGATTCTCCTCATCTCTAAATTTTGTGTATTTAAACTTTGAAGTCTACAATTTTAACTTTAACTTAAAAATATTAAAATCTGGCATGGCTAGGTGGCATAGTTAGTAATAGCGTCGGACCTGGAGTTGGGATGACCTGGGATTGGTTCAGGCCTCAGTACTTAGCACCTACACATAAATAACTAGCTGTGTAACCTTGAGCAAGTTACTTAACCCCAATTGCTTTGAAATAAAAAATTAAAATCTACACTTTATATACACATGGCCTCCATTTCTTCTCATCTCATTCACTGCCAATTTGCCTTCTGTGTTATTCCTCAAATGAAGCTATTATCTCTAAAATTACCAGTAATCTTCTAACCATCAAATGGAATGATCCCTTTTGAGACTTCATCCATCTTGATTTGTCTGTAGTAATTGATACTGTTGAACACCCCTTTTCCTGGATACTTTCCTCTGGGTTTTGGTGAAAACTGCTTTCTTTTGGTTAACTCCTATGACCATGGTTGCTCCCTCTCAGTGTCCTTTGCTGGGCTATAATCCATATTCTTCCCCCTTAACTCTGTATATAATTAGGCTCTATCTGGAGCCCGCTTTTCTTCTCTTTCTGAATTATCTCCTTTGGTGATCTCATCAACTTCCATGAATTCAGTGATCATATCTCTGCAGAGGACTCCTACATTTATATATCCAGTTCAAGTTTTTCTCCTGAGCTCCAGACCTGGATTATGAACAGTAGACATTTTCAATTGGCTGTCCCATAGAGAACTTAGCCTCAACATGTTCAAAATGGAGCGAATTATCTTTCCTCTAATACCATCCCCTGTTCAACTCATCTGTTTCTCTCAATGGCACCATTATCCTTCCAACTACCCAGATTCACAATATCATAGTCATCCTCAACCTCTCACTCTCTCATCTCCCATGTTGTCAAATATGGTCTATTCTGCCCTCATAATATCTCTCATGTTTCTGTTCTTTTACTCACATGGACATGACAACATTTTCCTAATTAACCTCCTAGTTTCAAGTTTTTCTTTTCTCAAACTGATCTCCCACATAGCTACCAAAGTAATATTCCTAAAGCAGGGGGCTGATCATGTTGCTTCCCTCCTCAGAAAAGCTCCTGTGCTTCCTATTGTTGAGTCAAGGGAAAACTTCAAATTCCTGTTTGGCATTTAAGTCAAGTGAACAAGTAATTTTTTTTTAAATTAATGCCTACTATGTGCTGAACACTGTATTAAAGCTTTACAATCTGGATTCAGCCTATTTTGTCCAGCCAAACTGGCCTATTTATTGTTTCTCAAATACAACATTCTCTCTAAATGAATGCCTTTGTACAAGTTGTCCTGATGTCTGGAGTGTTTTCATTCCTTACCTTTGTCTCTTAGCACTTCTAGTTTTCTTCAATGCTCAGTTTGAGTGTTATCTCCTACTTTAGTTGTTTACTGATCTTCCCAGCTGCTAGGACCTCCTCCCAAAATTATCTTGAAATAATTTTGCATATATTTTGAATGTTCTGTTTTGTTGTTTGCATCAATCACCTGTGAACTTCTTGGAGGCATGAGATGTTTTTGTCTTTGTTTTCTCAGTACTCAGCAAAGTGCCTGTAATAAGTATTTCGTAAATTGTTGTTTTAATTTACAGTTATCGAATTAGTAGTAATTTGGAGAGGTTTCACCTCATACCAATCAGATTGATGGAAAAAGGATGACAAATGTTTTCAGGGCTATAGGAAAACAGATAGATTAATGTATGGTTGGTAGAGCTACGAATTGGTTCAACCATTCTGGGAAGTAATTTGGAATGATGCCCTAAGAGTTATTTAACTGTGCATACTCCCTTAAACCTGGTGCTACTACTGCTAGGCCTATACTCCAAAGAATAAAAAATACAAAAAAAGAAAGGCACTATGTGTACAAAAACATTCATAGCAACTTTGTGGTGTCAAAGACCTGGAAACTAAGGATATGCCCATCAACTGAGGAACAGAATGCAGAATATATTATGATATATTGATATGATACAATGTTATATTGTGCCTTAAGAAATGGTGAAGTGTTGGGGCAGCTAGGTGGCACAGTGAGTAGAGTGCTGGCCCGGAGTCAGGAGGACCTGAGTTCAGATGCGGCCTCAGACACTTAACACACACACACACACACACACACACACACACACACCAAAAAACAAAAACACCTAGCTGTGTGACCTTGGGCAAGTTACATAACCCCAATTGCCCTCCAAAAGAAAAGCAAAAAAAAAAAAACCCCAAAAAACAAAAACAAACAAAAAAAAAAAGAAATGGTGAAGTGGATGGTATTGGAGTAACTTGTGAAAATTTGTATGTACTAATATAGAGTCAGAGGAGTATCACCAGGAGTATAAAAACAAACAACTTTGAAGGACTTGAAAGTTCTGAAGAATGCAACTAATAAGCCATGATTCCAGAAGACTGTTGATGGGGAATGCTGCTGGCATTCTGATGGGAAGAGAAAATAAATACTTGTTAAATGAAAAAAAAAAAAAGAAAACTAATGTTTATTAATTGAATCAAACAATCAATCATTTAATCAATGAGTACTTATTAAGCATCTATTATGAATCTGGGCCCTGTGCTAGGCACTGGGGATACAAAACAAAAGTAAAATTAACCAATTCCTACTCTCAAAGAAGTTTTATGTTATTGTGGTAGGGAAGGAGAGGAGGACAACTTGAACTTTTATAAAGATGTACAGAAGAAATGTATCAATTAATTAATCAATATTTATTAAGCAGTTACAATGAGCTAGGTGCTGGGACCAAGTGCTGAGGATATACCCACAAGTCAGACAGTTTCAATATTGAAGGAACTTATTCTGTAATGGGAGAGATGATGTGAACACACACACACATATATATAATATATATATCACACACACACCTCAGTTGTTCTTAAGAGTACATTCATGTTGTTTCCATCATAGTACAACAGTACTTATTGTTGAAAAATCATATAGAAAACTATATATAAACAGCTTATATATAAAAATAAAACTATAAAAACAACTTATGTAACAATAATACAAACCTGTCCTACTAGCTGTGTGACCTTGGGCAAGTCACTTAACCCCAATTGCCCTGTCTTCCCCCCTCCAAAAAGACAAAAAAAAATAGTAATATGAACCTATTTACATATATTTTTCATGCAACCTAGGATATGCTTCATTTAAACAAATGATATTAAATAAACAATATTTTAGTTCCTTCTATCCCTTTGTCCCTATTGTTACCTTAAGGAATTCAATGTCAAAAGAATTCTTAGGGGGAAATGCTATACAGCCATATAGAATTAGGCAATCTAGGGGTGCAACAGGACTCCAGGATTGGAGGTAGGAATACCTGAGTTCAAATTCAGCCTTATACACTACCTATGTGACACTGGGCAAATCACTTAACTGCTGTTTGCCTCAGTTTCTCTTTCTTTTCTGAGGAAAAATAATAGCCCCTACCTTCCAGGTTTGTTGTGAGAATCAAATTAGATAATTGTAAAACACTTAGCACAGAGCTTGGCACATAGTAAGCATTATATAAATGTTAGCCATTATTACTGTGAATACTCTGATTTATGTCAGCTATGAATAGATAAAATACATCTTAGACTCTTTCATTTTTACTGAATATTTGGCATTATTAATAATAGTTACATGGCATTTGGAACACTGGTATTCATGACAATTAATTATAGGTTCAGGTCCAATGGTGAAAAAAACAGTAACTAGGAAATTGTAGAAAATAGCAAATATTTTCAAGGTGGAAATGGGGGTAAAAGGGACACTGTATGTGATTAAATAGAAATGACATAAAAATATTGTCAATCCTATCACTTGCATTGAAAATTGACACTTTAATTTGTTGTTAGTAAAAACACTTTAAAAAAGTATTTTCCTCCGTCATAACTTTGATGACTGTAGAGCTGTAAAAAGAGTTGTTTTTAATGAAGAATGAAATGTGCTTGTTTCATTGGAGTAATCTTTTAAGAACTATAATTCTTTTCATTCAGGTTTTAAAATAAGGAAAATTTTAGAATTTTTATGGAGACCAGAAGGTGGCACTCTTCTTTCTGTGTTGTACACCATAACAGTTTATTTTTAATTCTCTCTCAAGATTAGGATAGAGCTGAGTTGGCAAGCTTATAATTTCTTGCTTGTTAATGCTGTTTTTTTTTCACCAAATAAAAGGCAAGACATATTTCGTGAGATATCGTAAAGTTTTGGCCACATTCTTGAAAGTATGATGAAATAAGAATGTCGATAGCTAGAAATGAAAGAATTAATCACATGGAGCCAGCAGGACTTGATCAAGAATAGGTCACACCAGAATAACCTTATTTATTTCTTTGACAAATTTATTAAGCTGGCAAGTCAGGGGAATGCTGTGGATATAGTTTACCTAAATTTAAGCAAAGTGTTTGATAAAGTTGAAGTATACTTGTGAAAAAGATGAAGCGATATGGGTTGGATAGCAGTAGCATTAGATGGATTTGAAACTGGTTTAATGGCCTGAAACAAAGAACAGTTGCTAATAGGTTGCTGTCAGCATGGACACAGGTCACTAGTAGAATTATCTTTAAAAAAAAAAATAAATCATTAGTGCCACGTTGTTGTTGATCCTTTGTAATTGTACAGATGACCATGTAGAGGTATGATCAGAGAGAGCAACCAGAGGTCTACACACACACACACACACACACACACACACACACACACATATATATATATATATATGATCTATCAAATTTTTAGACCACATAAAACTGATAAGAATTGATAAAAGAGGGGCGGCTAGGTGGCACAGTGAGTACAGCCTCGGCCCTGGAGTCAGAAGGACCTGAGTTCAGATCCGGCCTCAGACACTTAATGCACACACAAACAAAAACCTAGCCGTGTGACCTTGGGCAAGTTACTTAACCCCAATTGCCCTACAAAAAGCAAAAAAAAAAAAATTGATAAAAGAATCAGGATACATAAAGATCTTGATAAAACATTCAGTTCTATAGATGACCTATAATAAGGACAAATATAAATTCTCATGCTTGGGTTCAAGTAATTGATTTTACAAAAATAAGATGGAAGAAGCATGATTAGATCAGATTTGTTTCTGTGGAAAAAAATTGAGGAATTTTGATGATACTCACTTTAAGTAAATACTGTAATATGGCAGCCAGGTAAGGTAACATAATCTGGTGCTGCAGGAAGAGGTATAGTTTCTAGCAATAAAGCAGTTCTAATATTTTTGTATTCTGCTCTAATTAGAGCATATAAGTGAAGTCCTGTATTCAAATCCAGTCACTGCAATTTAGTCCCACTGGGCACTCACTAATGAGAGCTAAGTACTTAGGAGAATAGTAAATGCACTCTGCCTGATGCAGTCTCTTATGTGGACATCTGGTAAGCCTGTTTGGGGACATTTGGGGCCCTGATATACATTTTGAAGTACGCACATTTGTTCTGTGACTGTTTTCCTATACACTTTCTGCCTGTTAAAGGGAGGCTTTTGGATTGGTTGCTGAGCTGTCACTAAGTATGCCCTAGGAACTTGAACTCTTGCTCTTTCCTTCTAGGTTGTACTCAGGTGAGAAGGATGAAGATAGGTGAGGGGCCTTAGGCCTTTTCTCACCTGGAGTCACTACAAAGATGGTAAATGTCACCAGGCAAGTCTGTGTCTGGGATTTACTGCTTCTGTCTTTTTCACTTGAAAGTTCAGAAAAGAGAGCCACCAGAGGTCTAGGAACTGGAATCCACACCAGAGTGTGCTAGAGTATGCATGTTATCTTGACTTGGTAGCTGAGACTCTTTGTTCCACATAAAGAAAACAACTCCTCAAGTGATTATACTGAATTTGGAAGTAAAGTTGGTGGGAAAGCTTTGTAGGAACTACTTTAAGTTTGAACCTACTCTCCCTATGGATCAATGTAGTAGATGGGCCTCAGGGGCTGAAGCAAATGTTTTTGTACTACTTAGTAAATATCCTTTAAAAAAAAGCTAATTGATGTTAACTGGCTAAATTGATAGTGGGGCACTAATCATTGGATTAATCAATGTTACAAGAGAGATGCTAAATGTAACTAGCAATCAATATGACTGAACACACTAAATGGGGACTTGAGCCAGTAACATTAGAGAAAGGGTATAACTCCTCAGAGGTGCACCCTAGAATCTTGAGGAAGAGATGTATTCCCTATGCAGATCTGATTTGCCAGTGGGACTGGGGATAGAGATGAGGACTCCCAGATTTTAAAGGTACAATAGAGAGGACACCAATAAAAAGGGACTGTCTAGAAGAGAGCAATCCAGAGCTGAGATCTTGCTAAGTTAGGAAATAGGAACTAGGGATATTTTGTCTGGAAAGGAGAAGATTCAGGAAAGACATGGAAATTATATTTTAGGTATTTAAAGGGGTCATGCCATGTTGAAAATAGACCTGCTCTGTTTGGTGCCTGAAGACAGAACCTGGAAGAATGGGTAGAAATTGCAAAGAGGAAAATTTGGTGTTTAGGCAAGGATAAACTTCCTAAAAATTAGAACTATCTAAAGGAAAAATGGGCTGCTCTGAGAGAGCGGGTTGTCCCCCACAAAGTTTTCAAGCCAAGTCTGGGTGACTACAAATCAGGTATGTTGTGTGGGGACTGGGGCAATATTTGCCTCATATAACAAGTTTGGTAAAGAGTTTTCTTTTTTTATTTTTGATAATAATTTTTATAGAAAAGTCATTAGGATAATAGGATCATAAAGCTAGAGCAAGAAGGGCCCTCACAGGCCGTCTAATCTGACTCCCTCATTTTATAAATGAGGACGCTAAGATGCAGAGTAGTGAAGGGGGCTGCTCAAGGTCTCACAGGTAAGAATCAGAGTCTAGTTTTTTTTCTCTTGGTATCTTTTTCTTTTCTTTTTTTGGTCTTAATTTGTTTATTTATGTTTACAAGATTCAGTTCCCCAGTTCTTTGAGTTTCAAATTTTCTCCCCCTTCCTTCCCTCCCTTCCCCACATGGCAGCATGCAATCAAGTATAGGATCTGCAAATACTTTCACATTAGACATTAGTCAGGTTACAAAGAAGGATTGTAATGAATGGTGAACAATGGAAAAGAGGAGACGAAACCAAACGAGAAAAAGAAAGAGAGCAATCAATCTGCATTCAAACTCTGTTCTTTCTAGTTCTTTCTCTGAATGTAGACATTTCTCTCCATCATGAGTCTTTTGGAGTTGCCTTATAATCTTGCTATGTTGTGTCTGTAATTGTGTACAAATTTCTCCTGGTTCTGCTCCTCTCACTCCGCATCAGTTTGTATAAGTCTCTCTAGGTAAATATGAACTCTGTCTGTTACTCATTTCTTAAAGCACAATAGTATTCCATTACATTCTTATACCACAACTTGTTTAGCCATTCCTCAATTGAAGGGCATCCCCTTAATTTCCAATTCTTTGCCACCACAAAAAGAGCTGCAATAAATAATTTTGTGCATAAGGGTCTTCCTCCCACTTCTATGATCTCTTTGGGATACAACCTGAGAAATGGTATTACTGGGTCAAAGGGTATGCAATTATTTATAGCCCTTTGGGCATAGTTCCAGATTCCTTTCTAGAATGGTTTAATCAGTTCACAAGTC
The DNA here is from genome assembly GCA_011680675.1 of Gymnobelideus leadbeateri. Taxonomy (NCBI): domain Eukaryota; kingdom Metazoa; phylum Chordata; class Mammalia; order Diprotodontia; family Petauridae; genus Gymnobelideus; species Gymnobelideus leadbeateri. The sequence continues at coordinate 9,718 of WOXC01004933.1, forward strand.
TACCAACAATGCATTAGTGTTCCAATTTTTCTACATCCTCTCCAGCATTTGTTATTTTCCTGTTTTGTCCTCTTTGCCAATCTGACCAGTGAGAAGTGGTACCTCAGAGTTGTTTTGATTTGCATTTCTCCAATCAATAGTGATTTAGAGCATTTTTTGTATACTTATAGATATCTTTAATTTCTACTTCTGAAAATTGCCTGTTCATATCCTTTGACCATTTATCAATTGGGGAGTGACTTGTATTCTTATAGCAGAGTCTCTATTTGAACCCAGAACTTCTGATATCAGAGTGATCACTCTTTCTCTTCTTAAACATTTGATACAATTCATTTTTAAATTTCACTGGCCTCCTCTGTAGATTAGGTAGGGGGAGGATTCAATGGTTGCTGAAGCTCCTTACAACTTAAAAATTAAGAGTTTCTGTGATTCTTTGGAGCGTACTATTGAAGGAAAGATACAAACTGTGAATACCCATCAAAGGAAAAACTATTGTTGATGTTTGATTTAGACTGTAATATCCTTATAATTTACTTGTTCAATTCATCAGCCAAATTTACAGTTATTTCCTAAATACCTAGTATGCTTTGCTAGGCACTAGGGTAACAAAGCTATAAATGAAATAGCTCCAGTGCTTTCTCCTCTTTTTATTTTGTTTTCTCCCTTTTTAAAGGTTTATTGTCATTATTTATATTTTGTATGGAGTCATTTGTTCTTATTCCTGTTTCCCCAGCACTGTTTCATTGAACCTTCCTTTATAACAAAGGAAAACATTTAAGTAAATCAGGTGACATGATCTAATAATCTATTTTCCACATTCCAGCTACTCCACTGAGAGAATAGCATCATGTTTCATAATTAGTTCATATTTAATCAGATTTTGAGTGTTTAATGTTTTTATTTCTATGATTGAAATTATTGTTTATCTTGTTTTACTGTTTTTGCATTCTTCAAGCTGTCCGTTTATACACATCTTTGTATAGTTTTCATATTTTCTTGCTTTGAGATAATTTCTCATGGTATATTCATACTCCATTGTATTGATACATCCCAGTTTAATCTGCCATACCCTAATTGATTATACCCCTTAGTTTCTTGTTGCCACAAAAGTGCTATTATGCATATTTTCAATTCTTTTTTTTTACCTGTCTTTGAACTCCTTTGTGTAAATAATTAGTACTGAGACTCTTGGGTATGAATAGTTTACTAGCTTTTTTTGAGTAATATCAAATTGATTTTCATATCAGATTAACTAATTCCAAGTTCTGTCAGCAGTGTACTAGTATACTTATCTTCCTATATCCCCTTCAACATCAACTATTCCTAGTTTAATCTTGTTTTGGCTTGTACTTTGAGAAGATAGAGTTCTCTTATTGCCCGTGAAGCCAAAAAGAGTGGATATATATATAAAGGGAGTGACCACCTCCACTGATCTTCTCTTTTTTTCTGACTGCAAATCATGCCAGGAATATTCTAAGATACTCTGTGAGAAGGGTTGGGGGAAAGGTATGCTTGCCCTAGGCTCCACCCCAGCCTTCTTGTAGCAGTGAGCACATACCATCTGAGGCATATTTTCAGCCTAGTCAAACCTTAACCTCAGTTTGAGTTGCTTCTGTGTTTGTTCTTTCCTGGTTTTAGAATAACTAGTATTTATCCTGAGACAGATGTGTCTGTGCTTAGAGGTGACCTTTTGATCTGGAGAGATCCAGAGATTCTGGGCATTATGCTAGTACTCTTGTCAATGACCAATCTCTCCAAGAGCATTGGGGTAGTTGATGGGAACCCATCCCCTATAATCATTCAGATTTGGCATTTTCTTGTTTAGATGATCAACCCTGCTTAGGACTTGCCATCATAGATTTAATATGCTGTTATTAAATGAAAATATTATAACTTTTAACAAAATTCAAAGTGAATTTAAGTCCCATTTGAAAGTGGAAAAAGGTGTGGGTTTTTTTTAATAATAATATTCAGCACATAATTTAAGATGAGACTTTTAGATTGTTATACTAGGAAAGGAGGGCCACTTCATATGTTGCTATAAAAATCAGTTTATAATAGTGACACTTTATATTTATATTATGCTTAGTTTCAAAGAGATGGAAGCATCTAACAAATATCACTCATGTCTATAAACACCCATTTATTGATCTGAATGTTGCAACATGGGTAACATTAATTCATAGAATCTTTTTTTGAAGGTCATTCCTTTATGCATCTGAAATCAGTTAATGCACTTTATGTGAGCAGGAAGCTAATATATGTGGATTCCAAATATAACTTGGGTTGCTAATGTTAAAATCATATTCTTAGGATTTCTAGTAGTTTGTAACTTAGCAAAGTATCCATGGTTTCATGAGAATTCATATTGATGCTAAAATTTTTGGCTGGGCATATTCTCTGGGAGCTATAACTGAACATCTTATTTTCACACCTGAATATTGATTTAGCTACATTCATTGAGATATGGTGTGGGTATTTTTTTTTCCTCCACCAGACCTGTGATTTTATCAGTACAGGGATGTTCTTATAGAGTTCCCTGGGACACTGATGGGTTAAGTGACTTTGCTCAGGGTCGCACAGGCATTATGTGAGAAAGGCTGGACTTTAATCCAAGTGTTCCTGTTGCTGAAATTGTTTCTCTCTTCACTATGCCGCACTGCCTCCTATGACTTCCAAATTTCGATGCCGACTCTTAGCAATCAGGTGATATTTGCTTAAATTAGTAAGGTAATGGCCCTTAGTTCCAGTTAAAGCTAGAGATCATAATAACTTTCGGTCCCCAATGTCCAACAATTCTAAATAGCTTACTTAATTGACTTAGCTGAATAGCTTAGACTGGCAAGCAGAAATTAGACATTATTTGTTGAACAGGGAAAGTTTTGGAGAATAGTGGAGGGAAGAATTAACTCGAATTGCAGAAGGACCTTTTAATGAATCCCTAGCCAGCAGTGAACCTTTGGGAACTAGCTTCCTACATGATTAGTAGGAAAAATTCCAACAGATGGTATAAAGGCCTCATCTAGCGGATCCAAAGGTGAACAGACTAAAAGAAAACCAGGCCATTCAATCAGATAAACTCATTCTCTTGAGGTGCTGCACAATTGCTTTTCTAGGGTGGTGGATTATTTTCAGGCCATATGGGTGCTTTCTGTATCTGGCTGACAGTTCCAGCAAGAGCTCATTAAGATTTGCTGCTGCAGCTGTTAATAATTCTTTCACTGTTGTAAGCTCAGAAAAAAAATTCCTTCCTATTTCCCTTTAGGACAGAAGACTAGTAGCATGGTCAGGACCACATTCATATGCACTAATTCCCATGACTACTGTAATTCTGTCACCTGCTTCCCAAGGCATAGTAATAGCTTTTATAGCCTAATGGGTGAGGTGGCCTTCTCTTCATGGATCATGTTGGGTAATACTAAAAACAAGACCATGAATCCCATCTTTCTATATATAGGCACTATATAGATATAATGGTTCTCAATCAATCTTTTAGCAATACTCTATGAATGTGGTATTTCTTTACTTCATTCTTAATTCCCCTTAGGACTCACATAGTGAGAAATGTCCAAGTTATAAAGTTATATATGTATAAGTTCAGTTAAAGAGTTCAAGAAGGCCAACAAATTCTGATGAAAACAATTTAAAAATCATAATATGGTGTGTGCTACTGTATGTTGATCTTTCTTCTTGATAAAGAAATAATCTTGAATATATATGTAGTGTCTGCTATGCCTCCAACTCAAACATGTTGGGCTTCCTGAACGCTCTACCAGGTGTGGACCAACAGCCACACTCAACCACAGATCCATCCACTAATAATCTTAGAACGTGAGACTCCACTAATGTATTTCTTTCCCCAGACAATCAGATTACATATTAGTTTAAAGCAAATTACATTAATTTTTTTTTTTTTTTGCTTTTTGGAGGGCAATTGGGGTTAAGTAACTTGCCTAAGGTCACACGGCTAGGTTTTGTTTGTGTGTGCATTAAGTGTCTGAGGCTGGATCTGAACTCAGGTCCTTCTGACTCCAGAGCCAGCACTCTACTCACTGCGCCACCTAGCCACCCCAAAATTATGTTTAATTAAAGAACAGAATAAGTGAGAAGAAAGATTTTCTTCATATGCAGAAAAGTAAACTCTGCTATAGGTTACCATACTGCTGGTGGGAGAGGGAACACATGTGGGGAATATGTGGGACAATGTAATACATGTGTTGGGTCCACGTGTAAAGAAAACATCAGGACACATCTTTGTCTGGGTCAACTTATGTCTAAAATATGGCTGAGCTATTATTATCCTCTGTTGATGTTATCAAGTCTGTTGCTATCTTGTTCTCTTCGACACATTACTGGAGTATATGCTGTTCCAAGATGTCTCACCTGCTTCTATTCCTCTCTGTTGGGTGTCTACTGTTGATTCTACTGTTCTCTGTTGCCATCTGCTGATCTTTGGCTACTATAGAGCTTCAGGGGAGGGAATTTGCGAGTTCTTTAATTTGATTCCCATTCTTTCCTCCTTCAGTTACTGATGAGGAGATGTTTTTTTCCCTGGTGAATACCAACCCTTCTACTAGTGCCCTTGATCTCTTCTACGCCATCATTCTCTGGTAGATCACAAATATGCTTCTGCTCCCCCATCCTTTAAAAAACTTGAACTTTCCTTCATTAGGCCCTTAAGCTATCACCCTATGTCTCTTTTTATAGCCAGATTTATACGAAAAGATGTCCACTCTCAGTACCTGTTCCTTCTCACTTCTCAACATCTTTGTAATCTGGCTTCCTATCTCATTACCCAACTAAAACTACTTTTACAAAGTCATCAATCATCATTTAATTTCTAAATCATTTAATGGCCTTTTATCTTTATTCTTCTTGACTTCTTTGAAGTATTTGATAAAATCTCTGACCTTTTCCTCCCTAGATACTCTTTCTTCTTTAGATTTTCATGATACTATTCTATTTATCTGGCCACTCTTTCTCTGTCTTTTTTGCAGTATAATTCTCCATGACCTGGAAGAATAGATAATATTCTATTACAGTCATATATTATAATTCCCAATTAGTAGGCATCCCTTTAGTTTCCATTTCTTTCATATTATAAAAAGAGCTGCTATAAATATTTTTGTACATATAAATCCTCCTCCCCTTTAAAATACAAATTCTTTAGTGAATAGGCCTAGTAGTGATATTACTAGTTCAAAGAATATGCACAGCTAAATGATAACTGGGTGAACACTTACCAGTTTTTCAGAATGGTTGGAACCAACTGTGCATTAGGATGCTTGCTTTCCCTCAGTCCCTCCAACAATTGTCATTTCCCATTTTTGTCATTTTTTATTTCTCTGATGGACCTGAGAATCCCAGCAGACATATTGATCTCTAATTCCTGACACATCCATAGTCATTAGTTTGAAATTTTTTCCTTCCTTCCTTCCTTCCTTCCTTCCTTCCTTCCTTCCTTCCTTCCTTCCTTCCTTCCTTCTTCCTTCCTGCCTTCCTTCCTTTCTTTCTTCCTTCCTACTTTACTTGCAGGGGGGAAGGCAGGGAAATTGGGGTTAAGCGACTTGCCCAAGGTCACAGTTAGTAAGTGTTAAGTGTCTGAGGCTGGATTTGAACTCAGGTTCTCCTGACTCCAGGGCTGGTCCTTTATTCACTGTGCCACCTAGCTGCCCCAGTTTCAATCTTTTTAAAACCTCTTATAGAATCCCTTTACCAAAACTATAAAAACAAACAAACAAAGAACCCTAAACCAAAATAATAACAAAAAATTGTACTGATGTGAGGTGATAAGGTTCTATTTAGCCCTTATAATTCCTTTTGTTGTCATGAAAACAACTTGCATTAAAACCCAAAGGTCCTGATAGAGCTGGTGACTCCTGCCCAGTTCTTTTATTCTATAAACCTGCCTTTTTATGCATTCCTACAAGCAATATTACTAGTTTACCAGCATTCTCCCCAAGTGAAGAATACGTAGTCCTGGTAATGCCTGCATATAGTCATGACACTGTTGGTGCTATGGAGCAATGGACAGGTACTCTTCATCAATTGTCATCAGTTAAGATGTAATAAAGATCCAGGTTATCATTTTATGTACAACGTACATGTAGTCACAAAGTTCATTGTACATAGTATATGTGATCCACATTAAAGTTTCATGTGTCAAGCCTGAGCACATGTGGAAACAATATATAACATGTATATGATAAAATTATACATTGTAGTTCAAGAATTTGAGTCTTAACCGTGTATATAAAATACTGTACCGCATCCCATATTACTGCTCACAGTAATCAAAGATCACATGTAGAAACATAATACATGCACATATATCAATAGTATATATAGTAATCTTTATTTCTAGGTGGAGCCAAGATGGTCCTTTAGAGGGAGCATTCAAGCTGAACTCTTCCAACTTTCCCCTCCAAGCAACTTTAAAATGATGTATCAAATTGAATTTTAGAGCAGCATAGCTAACAGAAGTTTAGGGTGGGTCATTTTTCTAGCTCAAAATTACTTAGGTTGGAAGGAGAGGTCTATGATATGGGTAGGGGCTGACCAGAAGTGCAGCACTGAGATAACACCAGCTGTGGACCTTAGAGGCTGTAGCAATTTCAGGAGCTCTCACCACTCAGAGACGGTAAGGTAATTGGACAATTGGTCAGAAAGATATTATATTGAACCTCTGTGCTAGCATTGGGAGCAGGACTGGATGCTGTTTGATAACTCCATTGCCCATTACCCAGTTCCAGGTTGTAGTTCCAGGGTAGAGAGGAACATTTGTGGTCGTGAGGAATCAGGGGCCCTGGTTGCAGTTGTAGGGTGGAGAGAAAGCAGAGAACCTAGATTCTGATAGAAGTTCCAGGACAGAGAGAGGAATGCTAGCACTTGCAATCACAAGAGAGCAGGAACCCTTCCTTGGTAAGGACAGGATCACAGACCAGGAGAGAAGTAACCACACCTCTTCCCAGATCATACCACCATGGAAGCACTGAAAATTTATAGACCCCTAGGATTAGCTATGAAAATAGTAGGGTAAAAAATTCTGAAGTTTGGAACAGTACCCCTCACCCCCTTAGGTGAACAGAGCCCAACTCTAACCCAAAGTTCAGAGTCAATAAACAGACTGGAAAAATGAGCAAACAACAAAAAGAACTTAACCATAAAAAAATTACTATGGAGTTAGGGAAGATCAAGACAAACTTAGAAAACAATGATGTGAAAGCATCTTACAAGCAAAGCCTCAAAGAAAAATGAAGATTGGACACAAGTCCAATGAGAATTCCTGGAAACACTCAAAAAAGAGCAAAAACATTTTAAAAATCAAATAAGAGTGGTAGAGGAAAAAATGAGAAAGGAAATGAGAACTATGAGAAAGTTATGAAAGGAGAATTAACAGCTTGCTAAAAGAGGCTCAAAAAATACTGAAGAAAATAACACCTTAAAATAATATATACAGTAAGGAAGTCTACCATATGGCAATAACAGGTCAATAAAATATATAACATTAAATATTGTTGTTCCATACAATGCACACATTAATACACTTTGATAGTGAGAGTTGTCAGCCTACTGTAATAGGGGAGATAAAACAAACGAAGGGACAAAGTGCTATAATAGTTCAGAATAGGGAGAGGAGACTTTTGGTTGGAGAGCGTGGCCTATGTCTCTGTCCTCCCTCCTCTCTCCTACCCTTCTTTACTTTCTTCATCCTGGAAGGAAAAGAGGGACATGCAGTTTTACATGCAAACAAAACAAAACACCCCCCGCCAAAATAGTGGATGCTGTGAAAGAAGGGGGGATGAGGGGCTGAATGGTAAGGTGGAACAGACCTGGAGAAATTGTGCCTTGTTTCAATTATCAGGGAATAAACAATAAGTTTTCATGTAAGGAAAATGATATCAAAAGTTGTTCAAATGGAGTAGTAGAGATGACTTTGTGAATGGAAAGGGTGTGTGGTGGTAAAATGAGTTTTAAAGTATAGGAACTGAGAAAGTATTCAAGATACAAAGTACAGCAGTTTAGTCTGACTAGAGACTCAGAGGAATATGTGATCATTTGATTGGCAAAACATTTTCCTGAAAGAAACTAGGGGTGGCCTAAGGAGACATATGACATAAGAGAAAAGAAACAGAGTGGGACAGTTTGCTGAAGGTTTTTTTTAAAAAGGCTTACAGGACCTTGAACCAAATGAAATTTAAAAAATCATTATAGAAAACTGACCTAAGGTAAAATAATGTGGAGAAGATAATTTGGTTACTTTTGGGGAGAATGATCTGGAAGGGATAGATACTGGAATTGGGAAAGGAGGAAGTTTGGATTATGGTTGCAGCTTTTGGCATAGGAAGGGCTGGATAGATAATAATAGCTGGTATTTTTATAGTTGATAAAGACCTTTGTATATGGATATGTTATTTAAATTCAATTCAGCAAACACTTCTGGCATGAATATATCTGTGAAACCCAATTTGTTCGTAGTAGATTGCTTTGGTAAATCATAGCAAAGCAAAGTCTTTGGATTTAAGGGACATTTCTTTTAGGCCACATTGGAACCTGAAGGATTTATGCCTTCTCACAAGAGATATATCTTCCAGGTAATCAGTAGCTGTCACACAGAATCAGTGGCCCTTTTCCCTGGGTCAGTGCCCAGTGGACACTGATACAATTGTTATTTTCCAGCTCTACTCATTCTAAGTTTGGTGCTAGCCCATAGAGAGACTCTAATTTCCATGGCTTCGAAAGTAGTAGAATCTTTTTAGACATTGCTGGCTCCCCTTCTCTATATTTTCATACTCCTTTTCCTTTTTAAAAATTCAGTTTTATTTTTTAAATCAGCAAAAATTTGCCTTCTTTCCCCCATCCCAATTGAGAATGAAAGAAAAGTAAATACCTTTGTTACAAATATGTATGATGAAGCAAAATAAATTTCTGCATTGGCTATGTTAGACACATACCCAAACACACATGTGCTTATATATATATGTGTGTGTGTGTGTATATATGTAATATATATACACACATTTGTATATTATACATATATACATGCAGACATATGTATTTATATGCATAGATGTATATTTATAGAGTATAAAGTTACGTATTTTTCATAATTATGTTTCTGTCCAATTCTTTACTTTGAATCTTTCAACTCAGGAGTTGTTACATGTTTCATAATTAATTTTCTGGAATTGTGGTGGATTATGCTGATCAGAGTTCCTAACCCTTTCAATTTTTTTTGTCTTTATAATATTGTTGCTATTGTACAAATTTTTATTCTGGTTCTGTTCATCTCAGCCTGCATCATTTCATACAAATATTCCTAGGTTTCTGTGAAACCATTGCCTTCATCATTTCTTATACTACAATTATATTCCATCAAATTTTTATATCATAACCTGTTCAGCCATTCCCCAATTGATGGGCATCCCTTCAGATTCCAATTCTTTGCCACCTCAAAAATTTGTAACTATTTTTGGGTGTTCTTAGAGTTTATTTTGCTTAACACTAATTTCTTCCTTAATTTTTTCATCTCTTATTCAACCCTCTTTCCTTTCTCACCTTTCTCTCTTGTTACCCTGTTGAATAAAATATATTTCCCAAGTGTGTGTGTGTGTGTGTGTGTGTGTGTGTGTGTGTGTATTTTCTCCTTGTTTGACCAATTTCAGATAAGAGTGAGGTTCAAATGCATCAGCTGCTCTCCCCTCTTCTTCCTTTTTTTTGTATAGATTTTTAGTTGTATACCTTGATTATATGAGATAATTTCCCCTAGCCTTCCCTTGCCTTTCTCTCAAGTACATTTCTCTTCTTCTTCCTTTCTATTCTTGTAAGATCATTAAGACATAAAAGAAATATTTCCCCAGTTCTTCTGTTTAATTAGACTCCCTCTATGACTCATAATGATGATGGGGTTCAGAAGGGACACATGTCTCTTTCCATATATTGGGATGCAATTAATTTATCCTTGTTTAGTCCCTGGTACTTGCTCATTCATATTTACCTTTTCATGTTTCTCTTAATTCCTGTGTTTTTACTTCAAAGATTCTATGTAGCTCTTAACTTTTTATCAGGAAGGCTTGGGAGAAATCTACTTCATTAAAGGTCAAGTCCCTTCTCTCCCCTCCCTCATGTGATTATATTTAATTTTTCTTGGTAATGTTTTCTTGGTTATAAGCCCATATAATTTGCCTCATGTAATATCATATTCTAAACTCTCTGCTGTTTTATAGTGGTAACTGCTAAATTGCTTGTGATCCTGACCATGGCTCCTCAGTCCTTTCATTATTTCTTTCTGACTGATTGTAATATTTTTTTCTTTGACCTGGAAGCCCTGGATTTTGGCTATAATGCTCCTGGGAGTTTTCCTTTTGGTGTTTCTTTTGGGTGACTATTTCTATTTCCTCTTCACCCTCTAGTTTTAAGAGGTTTGGACAGTTTTCTTTAAGATTTCTTGAAATTTGGGGTAGCTAGGTGGCTCAGTGAATAGAGCCCTGGCCCTGGAGTCAGGAGGACCTGAGTTCAAATTTGACCTCAGACACTTGACACACTTACTAGCCATGTGACTTTGGGCAAGTCACTTAACCCCAATTGCCTTCCAAAAAAAAAAAGCAAAAAGAAAAAAAAGATCTTGAAATTTGATGTTTAGGGTTTTTTTTTTTAGTCATGACTTTCAGGTAGTTCAATGATTCAATTTTTTTTCTCCTCTCTTTTCCAGGTCGGTTGCTTTTTTGGTGAAATTCCTCAATTTTTTTTCTATTTTTATTTTTTGACTTACTTTCTTTTTTTAAATAACTCTTTATTTTATTTTTTTTTAGAGGGGGGAAGGTAGGGCAATTGGAGTTAAGTGACTTGCCCAAGGTCACATGGCTAGTGTTTTTGTGTTAAGTGTCTGAGATTGGATTTGAACTCAGGTCTTCCTGACTCCAGGGCCAGAGGGCTCTATTCCCTATGCCACCTAGCTGCCCCTTGACTTAGTTTTAAAGTTTCTTGTTGTTTTATAAGTCAGTATCCTCAATTATTTTAAGGGAAGTTTATCATTTGGGCAAGATTTTGTAATATTTATGTCAAGCTATTCATTTTCTTTCTAATTCTTTTCCCTATATCTCTCATTTTTTCCAATTTTTCCTCTAGCACTCTCACTTTATTTATAACAAGAACATTTTAACTCTTTTACAAATTGCTTCATATCTTATAGAAATTATAGTTAAACTTGTGCCCAAGCTGTGTTTTTCTTTGAGGCTTTGTTTTCTGGTTTTGTGTCTTTTGAGTCATTCTTTTCTGGTTTTGTGTCTTCAGTATTCCTATCACTATAGTAGCTTTTTATGGAGGAATTCTTTTTGATTACTTATTCTTGTAGACTATTTCCTGACTTTGGACTTCATTTTCAGGATGGGCTTTGTAGACTTCTGGAGGTAATGTCTGGGTTGGTCCTGTTGCTGCTTTCTTGAGGTTTCGAGAATTGTGTTATTCCCCGATCTCAAGGATTGCTTAAGCTGGAGATGTGTAATTTTTCAGGGACCCCCAAAGTAGTCTTTTGCAGGCCAAAGTCCACTTATTCACCTTTGGTTCAAGCTGTGAATGTTCCTGATCTAAATTTGGGTCTGAACAATAGCAGATTGCTGCTAGACTCAATGACTCTCAGCTAGCTGGAAAGCTCTACTGATTCAAAAGGACAGCACTATAGACTTCCCTTTGGTCTGGGATCCCTGACCTAATTATTCCTCTACAGGCTTCAGACTGGATAGAAACTGACCCTGTTCCCATAGTTTTTTTTCAAATGTTTGCTCCTTTTTGTTCTCTCCCAGAACTAATGTTGAGTTTTTCTTCTTCTTCTTCATAATAATAATGATAATGATAATAATAATAATATAGGGAAAGGGAAATGCTTGATAGCAAGGAATAATTTTCTAATGGGAGCTTCTAGCCATCAGTAGGAGAGATAAAAGACAGTATTCACTGATCCATTCAAACATTCATTGAACTCTTTTCATGTAAGGAGATCCTAGTGAAAGAGTGAAGCTCCAGGGTGAGAAGGTTACTTTGAATTGTTGGAAAAAGAAGTCCAGACAGTAAGAAATGGAGCTTGGGGAAGAAGAAAAGAATGTTCTCTTACTAATATTTTACTTTTCTTGGGTACCAATTCCTTGTTAGTAATTTTTATTCTTTCCTTTTTAGTCCAAAGATTATTATTATTGGCAGAGAAAACAAGAAACAACATAAGAATTAAATAGCAATGAGTATCTTTTGTTCATTGTCATTAACTCATTTACTTCCGGAAATATTATCCTCTCTTTCCATTCTTCCTCAACATAGCAAAACAAAAAAAAAAACCAAAAAAAAAAAAACCAGCAAAAGGAAAACAAGAAAGAAAAATAACAATAACAGAAACTTACTTTTTTGTTGTCCTGGGCTTTTCTTTCCAGCCTCAGCTTATTCTGAGTTTCAGAATTCCTAACAATTCTGACATTAAGTACCACTTTTTGTATTCATCCTCTTTTACTTTTCCATGTGTCCATCTTCCATATATACTTTTTAAAAAATCTTATAGTGGTGGTCAATGAGTTCCCTCAGAACCTACTTTGGTCTTAGACAGTTGTTTTTTTCCTCCTTGTGAGGCTTCCTCTTTTGTCTTTAGAACTTTCTTATTGAGTGCTTCCCATTCATTTTTTCCCCAAATGCTTTATTAACTTCTGGTTTACATCATTCATTTCCACCAGATTTGGAGTTACAATTTTTCCCCATTTTTCCCCTACCCACCACCCCAGAATAGCAGTCCCACAGGATATCCCTTATCCAATCTGCTCTCTCCCATATCTCCTCCCATACCCCCTTCGACTTTTCCATTAGGGCAAGGTGACTCTCTGTGCCCCACAATCTGCACATCTTATCTCCCATTACATGCAAAATAGTATCAATAATAGTATTTATATATATTTGAAAGATTTAATTTTAAAACTTCGAATTCCAGATCCATTCCCTTCCTCCCTTGTCACCCACTCCTGCTGGGAAAATAAGCAATTCAGTATATGTTGTACATGTATAGCTATGCAAAACATTACCATAATAGATATATTGTAAAAGAGTGACTATATTTCCCTTCCACCTATCCCACCCCCACCTGGTCCATTCCCTACTTTGATCCTGTCCCTCTTCAAAAATGGGTGCCTCCAACCTCCCCTGCCCCTAGCATGCCCTCCTCTCCATCATCACCCTTCTCATCCCCCTCCCCCTACTCTCCTGCAGGGTGAGATGTCCTATTTAGTATGTATGTCATTCTCTCCCTGAGCCAAATTCAATGAGAATATGGTTTTTCCTTTTTGCCTTCCTGTTCTTCCTCTCCCCTACAACCACTTCCCCTTGCCTCTTCTACATGTGATAGTTTACCTCCCCCATCTCTCCCCATCTATTTGCCACATTCCTCTCTCACCTCTTAACTTCACCCCTTAAGTATCATCCCTTCCCACCAAATTTGTTCTGTGCCCCCTATCCATGTATACCTGTAAACATATATATATATATATATATATATATATATATATATATATATATATATATATATATATACATTCACATATGTATTCATATGCCCATATACCCTTCTTCAACTATTTCCATACTGAGAAAGGTTTCATCAGTTACAGTTATTGTTTTTCCATATAGGAATGTAAATAGTTCAACTTTGATAAGTTCCTTTTGATTTCTTTTCCCTGTTTACCTTCTCAAGTATCTCTTGCTTCTTGTGTCTGAATGTCAAATTTTCTATTCCACTCTGGTTTTTTCCTCAAGAATGCTTGAAAGTCCTCTATTCCACTGAATGACCATATTTTCCCCTGAAACAAGATACTCAGTTTTGCTGGGTAGGTGACCCTTGGCTTCAATCCCAGGTCCTTTGCCCTCTGGAATATCATATTCCATGCCCTTCGATCCCTCAGGGTGGAAGCTGCTAGCTCCTGTGCTATTCTGATTGTGTTTCCACAATATTGAAATTGTTTCTTCCTGGCTGCTTGTAGTATTTTCTCCTTGATCTGGGAATTCTGGAACCTGGCTGCAATATTCCTAAGAGTTTTCCTTTTGGGAACTTTTTCAGGAGGTGATCTGTGGATTCTTTCAACCTCTATTTTGCCCTCTGGGTCTAAAACATCAGGGCAATTTTCCTTGAGAATTTCTTGAAGGATGATTTCTAGGTTCTTTCTTTGGTCATGGCTTTCAGGTAGTCTAATAATTTTAAAATTATCTCTCCTGGATCTATTTTCCAGGTCAGTGGTTTTTTCCATGAGATATTTCACATTGCCTTCTAATCTTTCATTTGTTTGGATCTGCTTAACAGCATCTTGATTTCTCATAAAGTCACTAGCTTCCATTTGCTCCAGTCTAATTCTGAAGGAATGAATATCCTCAGTGAGCTTTTGAGATTCTTTTTCCATCTGGCAAATTCGGGTTTTTAAGGCATTCTTCTCCTCATTGTCTTTTCGAGCCTTTTTTTGCCTCTTGAGTTAGTCTGTTTTTTAAGGTGTTATTTTCCTCAGTCAGGCTGTTGACTCTCATTTCATAGTTTTCCTGCACCCTTCTCATTTTTCTTCCCAATTTTTCCTCCACTTCTCTTATTTGGTTTTAAAAATCCTTCTTAAGGTCCTCTATGGCCTGTAACCCACTCGTATTTTCATTTGGGGCTTTTGGTGCAGGATTTCTGACCTCACAGTCCTCCTCCTGTTCCATGCTTTGATCCTCTTTGTCCCCAAAATAGGAGTCGAATATTGAATTTTTCTGTTTATTTTGTTTCCTTTGCCTAGGCATGTTGCCACTTAATTACTTGACTTTTGGGCTTGCTGCCACAGTATGACTTTGCCACCAGACAGGGGAGCTTCCATCCCAAACATTGGGGTTTTCCCTACTACCATAGGTATTAGTTGCATGCCCTTGCTGAAGACCCCATACACTCTGGCAAGCTGGTCACACACCCCAAGACCTCCACCCCAGACTGCAATCCAGATCCAAGAAGATTAAAGCAAGAGAGATTACCCCCTGCCCCAGTCTGATTGCCAGATCTCCCTACAGTCTGCAGGCCAGGAGCTGAAGCTTCAATTGAAGCTGCAAAATGGCAGCTGTGCCATGGCTTCTCAGAGGCTTCTTTCCCCCAGGGGAAGAAGCTGACATGCTCCCAAAAACTGGTCCCAAAGTCCATAGGGCACTAATCTCTCACTTTGTCCTAGGCATCTATGTGTTGGTACTTCTGGAAAAGCCACAGCTGCTGGTGATCTGGGGTCCCCCCAGCCAGCTGCTGGTCTGGCCACCCTGGGGCTAAAACCTCCGACTTATGTGGTCCTGGGCTTGGCTCCAGAGTGCTGCGCTGGCCATTCCCTGCTGGGCTGCCAGGCTGTCCTCAGTGGGAGGTTAGCTTCTCTGTGCCATTCTGTGGGTACTGGAGCTCCAGAGGTTGTTCAGAGTTCCCTTTTACATGATTTTGAAGTGGTGTGGGCTGGAGTGCTGTGGAAGTGCTGTTTCTACTCTGGCATCTTGGCTCCACCCTGTTCTTTGGTTCGCTTCTCATTCATTTTTAGTTGGCTTCCCCCATCTGATTTTAGTCTTCATGTAGAAAGCAATATGGAGTTGTAGATCTTTAAGCAGAAGAATGAATAATGGAGCAAGTGTTGTAGGAATATTAGTGGGGAGATTGTATAGAGTATTTATTTGAGTGGGGACAGATGGGGAGTTCAGTTAAGATAGT
Source organism: Gymnobelideus leadbeateri (assembly GCA_011680675.1). Taxonomy (NCBI): domain Eukaryota; kingdom Metazoa; phylum Chordata; class Mammalia; order Diprotodontia; family Petauridae; genus Gymnobelideus; species Gymnobelideus leadbeateri. The sequence goes on from WOXC01004933.1 coordinate 25,439, forward strand.
GTTGTGATAGTCCAGGCATGGGCAGTTAAACCAGGCTGTAGCTCATAATATTATGTAGAGGTGGTAAGGACCTTAAAGATTACCAAGGAACATCCACACAGTTTGTAAATGAGGTAACCAAGGTGAAGAAACTTATCCAAAGTCACATAAGTAGTAAATTTCAGAACTTACAATGGAAGCCCAAAGAAATGCTTTGATGCTAAATTGATTCCTATTTCCATTGCACCATAGTGACAAATTGAATAGAAGAATGAAGAATAAGGAAGAATCAAAGATAACCCCAAGATTTCCTGATGATGAAACAAGGAAAATAGTGTTGTTAATACGACAGGCAGAAAACGGACAACAAGCTTTTATTCAGTCCTTACTATATTCCAGGCACAATGCTAAGCACTGAGGATAAAAATATAAGCAAAAGAAATTAGCCTCTGCCCTCAAGAGGTTTGTGTTCTAATAGGAGAAGGCAACACACAAAAAAGGAACTGAAAGGGATAGTTTATGGGGGTGAGGAGAAAATACCCATATAGGGGGACAGGAGCAAAGCCTGAAGAATTAGAAACATGACTGGGAGGGTAATGAAGCAGGGTCGTCTGGCAACTATCTCCAAAATGGGGACCTTGGAAGGGATTCACCAGTGGGACAAGATGACTAAAATGGCAGAGAGATTTTCCAGGGCACTGAGAGAAGTTCCAGGGTGAATAGGAGAGGAAAAGTTGGTAAAGGAATCTGTATTGAGATAAAAAAAAATTATACATTGAATTTTATACTTACAGAGTTTGTGATAATTGGAGGACATGTGTTATTTGTCCTTCATTTTGAAAGTGACCAATGACATCATGGGCTGATTTCTTGACTATCATGTGAATTGGATTTAAGTGAGGCAGAGTTGCACAAAGTTGCTAGCCTCACTCTTTCTTCCAGAGTCATCAAATTTCAGTGGCAAGACAAAAGTCAGGATGACTGGCAATGGCCTGAGGTGCAGTGGATGACCTTGGCATTTTTGATGTCTGACTAGGCTCCAAGCACTTTACAGAACTTGTTTCAATTACCTTCATGGCAATTGGAACAAATTATTATCATCTACCCATTCTGATGGGGAAAGTCTTCATCTGCTTAGGGGGGACATCCTTCTAACTCACCAACTGGTTTGAGGCTTATCCTCAACCTGGTTTAGACACTCTACTGAGATGGTTTTACTGGGGTGTGGCTGCTGCATATGCTACAACTTCTTGGAGTCACAGGTGAGAGCTGGGTGAGTCTAGACATCAAAGGTGGATAAATAGCCCTGGAAAGAACTCAGCAAGCCCTCACACCAGAGGTGTTAGTCCTCCCTGAATATCCCATACACCCCTGAATACCCCATAAACCCAAGGGAAGATATACACAACTGGAAATGTGAGCCTAGGCTATGGGTGGTAGGGAAAGGATCTTGCCTTATCTGCATAATGGAGTCATCTGTTTAATTTGAGTAATTTGTAATAAGCGCATTAGCAAAAAACTAAATTAATAGCTACCATAGTTAAAATAATGAAGGGAAATCAACTCACTAAAGTTATGAATGTAGAGGGATAATTGGAGAAAGCAACAGGGACTGCTTACATCTAAGGAGCAGGATGAATTATAAATATCATTGAAGGAGACAGAAGGGGACACATCAAGAAGTAGGGGGGTTCGAGGGTCATAGAATTTTAGAGCTTGAAGGGAGAGTATCTAGTCCTATCATCTGATTTTACATGTTAGGAAAGTATGACCCAGAGATGACTTGCCCAAGGTTCCACTGGTAGTTAAGAGTTGAGCTGTGATTTTTTCCAGCTATTAGGAAGGTAGAGCAATTCATCTGTGCAAAAGAAAGGCAGCTGCTGCCCAAAATAATCCTATTAGGAAAGCTGCCTCATTCAGACCTTGCCTGTAGAATGCCTATAAAAACTAAGCTAAGCTAGCCTAGGCTTGTGTATGTCAGTGTTTCTAAACTGTCCCCTCTACCATATCAGAGAATTCACTGCTGGGGGGAGAGCAAGATAGCCAGGTGAGATCTCTATGTGCCCCAGCAGGGAGTGCTTTGGGGTGGGGGTGGGGGGACTTGGCGTGTGGTCATATGGGTGTCACTGTGTGTTTGTGCTTCCCTGTGCTTTACATGCATGGGAAGAGTAGTAGGGGGCTGTACTGGAGCCTGCTGGAAGTCTTGAACAGTAAAACACACAGTTAAGGGCTTGGGAAATGAAGTCTCAGTATCATGAGGTCAGCGATGTCAAAAAACAAAACCTTTGGGCTCCTGTGCTGCTTTATTAAGCAGTTCAATGTGAGAGGCTGCAGGAGTTGTATGCTGAAACAGTATTATTCCATATCTCCTGTTCTTTCCACTTCAGGAAAGTGTCAGGAAAATTCAAATGATAGGAGAATTTCAGTCCATAGTGGTGAGTCAATAGCACTCAATGATTAATGGTGTCCAAGTTACCAAGGACCAGAAAAAAAATGGAAAAAAAAGGAACTAGATTTGTCTGGAACCAAAAATTTTCATTGCTCTCTTAAGAAAGTAGTTTAGTAGAATGATTATTATTCCTTATTTTAATGATAAAGATAATTATCACATTTGTCTCTTAAAATCTTGTTGGTCACCTCACTTCAGCCCTATATTTCCACCTTCAAACTTTACTTTGAATCTAGATTAAAGTATCTTAACATAGAGGTAGGAAGACAGGAAACAGAGGCAGGAGATAAGGACCATGTGGTCCACGAATTTAACAATGACAGAGGGGAAAACAGTTGGGCATCAGGGCTAAAAGGGTCCAAGAAATGATTTTTCCAGATGTTTGAAATTAGAGAGGAAGTCATCCATAGAGCTAAGGTAATGGAAAATGCTGGATAGGTCAATTTTCCTGAGAAGGGGAAACTATGGGAGGTAAATACAGGTGGAAGTGTTGCCTTTAGAGGAGAACCAGGATACCTCTTTTGTTCTTAGGGGAAGAAAGGATGGGGGAACAGATATAAAACCACTGATATACTGAGGTGGGAAAAAAAGGAGTATAAAAGAGTTTATTCAGATTGTCTTTTGCTCTAGAAAGAAGTCAGGGAGGGGAAGAGAGCTTGGGGGAGTGTGAGAAAACAGGTTTCTAGTAACTTCTGTTAGGAGTACCCTAGGGTGTTTATAATTTAGGGGGAAAAAGATTAGTGAACTGAAACAAGCATCAGATTGAGGCTGGTCTTTGATGAACTAGGTCTGCACAATCCCATGGGATTATGGGATGGTGGATATTTTCATAAGAAATCTATTTCATTTTGAGTCATTGTGTGTTTCTCAAACTTACTCCCTTCCTGCTCTTTATCTTCCATTGATCTCAGTGATTCATTTTATCTTCCAGGAGGAAAATAGCCCAGGATGAACTATCAGAGGTGGGGAACCTGTGGCCTTGAGGCCACATGTGGTCCTCTAGGTCCTTAAGTGCAGCCATTTGACTGAATTCAAACTGCCCTGAGGCCGCAGGTTCCCCACCCCGGTAAGAAGGATCTCAGTTTAAGCATGAATTATTGTGTGAGCAGCTTCCTGGCACTTAAAACCTCCATGAATCTTCACATACTTTCAGATCTCAACCAGCAACTTAGTGGAAGTTCTCCATCTTCTTAATGAAATCTTTAAAATTACTTCATGTCTGTTGAAATGTTCCATCTTGTAGATGAGTGGAAGAATTCTTGTTCTGAGGGAGACTGAAGAAGTTGCATTCTCTATAATAATAAAGGTGAAATATTAAGCTTATTAGGTACTAGGAAGGCTTTTACCTGGTATCTCTTAATCATCTTGAGTATGACAGAATATTGAATGCCCTCATTTTCTTTTCTCTCTGATGAAAAATTTCACTAGCTTAGACATATACAAATGATATAACCTTGCTAAATTTAAAAATGTAGTGTTTGGATCAAATGTAACCTGGTTATTTAACACTAATATTTTTAAAATATGTTTATAAAATAGAAATGTATACATCCATTTTAAAAGTTTGGTTCTCAGAAAAGATAAAAAGTTAGAAATAAAGACTGATTTTTCCCCTGGAATGGAGAATTGGTCAGTGAGGGACCAGTCCTTAGGGGAAATACACTTACACATATCTATATACATATGCATATATATACACACATACACACACACACACATACACACACACACACACACATATATATATACACATATACACAATATGTATACACATAGAGGCACCCATAGAAATCCCAGTAATTTAGAGCTAGGGCAGGTATTTTTTTATTTTACTATTGGCTTACTATGGGCTGATTGAGAACCTTTTATTTTATTTAATTTAATTTATTTATTTATTTATTTTCCTTTTGGAGGGCAATTGGGGTTAAGTAACTTGCCCAAGGTCACATGGCTAGGTTTTTGTTTGTGTGTGTTAAGTGTCTGAGGTCGGATACGAACTCAGGTCCTTCTGACTCCAGGGCCGACTCTCTACTCACTGTGCCACCTAGCCGCCCCTGATTAAGAACCTTTTAATCAGATGCTGAGCCAGAAATTAGGGTGCATACCAAAGGTTCAAATGGATAATTCTTTGCTCTCTTCTCTGGCAACTTTTGAGTGTGGAGGAAGAAGTACTATGGCCCTCTTCTGGGGGGACAGTAGGTCCCTATCGCTGACCTGGCTGCCATTTGTCCATGAATGTCAGAGCTGTTTACTTTGGAGTTTTTATTCTGCTGAAGAGATACAATAAATACATAATTATGATTTGGGGAATGAGGGAGCACTAGCAATTGAGTGGATCAGGAAGTTTCCCATAGACACTAGCACCTGAATCAAACTCTGAAGATGCTAAGGATTCTGGGAGTTAGAGCTAAGGGAGTGTCTTCCATGGACATGGAAATGCTGGTGCAAAGGCTTACCTATGGGGGATGGAGTGCCAAGTTAAAGGGTTTGACTGGAATGGAGAGTGTGTAAAGGGGAGTAATGTGAAAGAGTCCAGAAAAGTAGGCTGAATCTAGACTTTAAGGGTCTTGAAATGTCAAATTGAGCATTTTGTATTTTATCCAAAGGGGAATAAGGGTCATTGATGTTTCTTAAACAGGAGAGGGGGGGTGATTATTTTGGCAGCTATAAGAGAATGGATTGGTGAGGGGAACTAATGGAAACAGGAAGTCTATTTAGAAGCTTATTTTAGTAGTCAAGGCAAGAGCTGATAATGTTCTGAATTAAATTAATAGTGTGAGTGGAAGGGAAAAAAGGTAATTGATGCTAGAGATGTTAGAGAAATAGGATATCTGGAGCCTTCAGTTTTCATTTGGGTCACCTGCAATCTTAATGGTTCTGCACTGTAATATTCCATGATTCATAGTCAGACTCCACTTTGAATTCAGGTGGGTAGGGGATAGGGCACAATCAAAAGGTGCCCCATATGCAGAGCACACACTCAACTCCTGATCTGAGTCACAGGAAGAAGTGGAAGCCCTCTGGTAACTTCATCGCTCAGAATCTCTGAATGGATATGAGGCCTCTTCCAAAAAGACTTTTCTACTGCTCTTGACTCTATGACTTTTGGAATCTCTGCTTGATGGGAATCGCCCCCTGCCACAGCTTTCTATTATCTCTGGCTCACTAGAGGCAATTGTGTGGCATTGTAGATAGAGTTGGGCCTGGAGTCAGGAAGTTGTTGTCTCTGAGTGATGTCCAATTCTTCATGACTCCATTTTGGGGTTTTCTTGGCAGAGTTCCTGGAGTGGTTTGCATTTCTTCTCCAGTTCATTTTACAGATAAGGAACTGAGGCAAAAAGGGTTCAGTGACTGGCCCAGTTGGCCCACAACTATTAAGTGTGTAAGGCCTGATTTGAACTCAGAAAGATGAGTCTTTATGATTCTAAGCCCAGGGCTCTGCCCACTCTGCCACCTAACTTTGGAGTCAGGAAGATCTGTGTTCAAATAGGACTTGAGACACTTACTAGCTTTGTGACCCTGAGTAAGTCATTTAATCACTGCCTGCCTTAGTTTCTTTATCTGCAAAATGGGGATAATAATAGCACCTGACTTCTTGTGAAGATAAAATGAGATATTTGTAAAATGCCTAGTAAACCATAAAGAACTGTATAAATGCTGGATATCATCATCATCATCATCATCATCATCACCATCATCACCACCACCATCATCATCACCATCACCACCACCACCATCACCACCATCATCATCACCACCACCACCACCATCATCATCACCATCATCTTCATCATCATCATCATCATCTTCTTCTTCATCTTCATCATCTCTTAGCATAATGTCCAGTACCTAGTAGGCACTTAATAGATATTGATTGACTAATTATGTTTCTGTGACTCTGGCAGCAGTATAACATGACTCTAGTCCTTAGACCCTTGAGAAATGAATTGAGCTAATGCTTGGCGGGAGAATTACTTCAAGTTCTTGGCTCTGTGTCCTGAGGGAGGCCCTCATTAGCTTTTTGGGGAACCTATGTAGGGAAAGGGTAGGGAATAAGCATTTATATAGTGCCTGCTATGTGATAGGCACTGTGTTAAGTATTTTACAAATATTTTCTCATTTGATGTTCACAACAACCCTATGGGATAGGATAAATACTATTGTTATTATTTTTGTTGTTATTGTTTTACAGTTGAGGAAACTGAGGCAAATAAAAGTTAAGTGACTTGCCCAGGGTTATACAGCTAGTATCTGAGGCTGGATTTAAATTGGGTCTTCTTGACTCCAAGTCCTGTCCTCTATTTACTATATCATCTAGATTCCTAGAGCTGATAAGGTCATCTCATCAGGGAGAGTCAGGGTCACACCAATAGTAAACATTCCCCAACTTCTGTAGGAAAGGTCTCATCTCTGACATGTGTCAATCAGTTTTCATCACTTCTAAGAGGTTCTAGGGACATGATTTTAGGGGAAATAAAGATTCCAGATCAATTAAATCAATCTTATCATTGCTGCTGGAAAGCATGGGACAATACTGCCTCTATGTCCTTTCACAGTCCCAGTGACTTGCCAAGTGTTCTTCCCTGACTGCCACTTAGTAACATCTGTTTTATGTTCCAAAGAATTTTAGTACCCTAAGTTTAGGGATTATCTCACTTTTCTATTTGTATTCTCAGGCTTAGCACAGAGCTTGGCATATACTAGGTGTTTAATAAATATTTGTTGATTGATTGATTTCTGCCACAGAGATAAATTATCCTGCCTTCTTGATTGTGTTAATAATTCATCCAGTTAATAATCTTTCCATTAATCTATGACTTCATGGTTTCTTAGCAAGAATCTATACAGATAGGCTTGTGGTTCAATTCATCTCATAGTATATCAATTTGTTGGTTATTGGATAAGGATCTAACATTCAGAGCACCTGATAAATTAAGGTTTTTAAATCATATTAGTAAGAGCAGTGTGATTTTTAAGCACTATTTCCCCTCTCCACTATTTTTTACCACTTTGACGTTATTACTGTGGAATCAGAAAAGGGATAGACAGGACAAAGAACTCTTTTGTATTTTTATTTATTTATTAGGCTGTTGCTGTTTGAGATTGAATTTAGGATTTTACTGACAAATAGAACTCCTGATGGAGAAACTCTTATTGACATAAAGTATAGCATTAAAGAGCTTCCTGAGGTTTGTAGAGGTTAAATTACTTGCTCAGTGTCACACAACCAGTATGAGTCCAAGGTTGTACTTAAACCAGTCTTCTTGACCAAGACCAGCTCCCAATTTGCTATGTCACAAAAGCTCTCATGGGTGGCCATGGCCCCCACATTGGACTTAGAGATCAACCTTCTGCTCATGAACTTTTTCATCTGAGTTAGGTGGCTCTTGCTAGATAATGTCTACTGTTGATCTTGTGTTTGAAACACTTAAAGCTTAGCAGGGCCTGGCAAAATTTGTGCCCTGTGCCTTTGAGAACCCACAGTTACTTCCATATTATGGTGATGCGACTGGGCCTTATGTAGAGCAGTCTTTATAAATGAACTTTATAAGTGAACTTCTCTCATTAATAATGCTTTGGAATTTGGAAATACGAGTTTTATTTTGTTTGTCTTTAGAAATAATTTAGTTTGCTATTTTTACTCTAAGATTTTTTCCCCCATAATACCCATACAAACCTTGTATAAGTTTTGGGCAATGTACTTTTAGAGGATCTGGTATCTGGTCCTTATAGCCCTTCTAATTGTACTTAAAATTAGCATGATATGTATAGAAATTGGTATACAGATTATTAATATCAGTCCATAGACCTAGGCCTTGAATTAAGGAGCTATATATATATATATATATATATATATACACACATACATCCATATACACATATGTATATATGTGTGTATAAATCTGTCTATCTATCTATCTATCTATCTATCTATCTATCTATCTATGTATCTATCTATCTGTATATAGTTGAATGTGTCCATCAGAGGGGCTACCTGACCCTGACCTCATGGTTGGAGCAGGTCCAAACTGTGAGACTCTGTTGCTGCACCAGGAGCCTGCTGTTCTGACCAGATGTCACCTCTTCCCAGCCTCCCCAGCCCTCTCCAAGGACCTTCTGTTGTTATGCAAAACAATTTAAGCAATACCTTGTGAGACTCTGCCTTCCATTGAGAATCTTTCCCTGAAGAAATGTATTAAACCTGACCCTTCTGTCCCTTTTGGGCATTCCAGTACTTTTGTGCTGTGCAATGCCCCAAATTGCAATTCCCTTGTCTTGATCAAAGATTTCAGTTTTTACTATTCTGTTAGCTCGCTTTATTTCAGGTTGAACACACACACACATACACAAACATTTCAGATTTTATATATATATATATACATATGTATATATGTATTTGTGTATAATGTGTATGTATATGCACATGCATGCATGTATATAAACATACACAATATACATATAGCCATACACACATACGTAATCAAAGGGTGAAGAATAATTTTAATAAAAATTGAAGTTACACCCCATTGGAATAGTTTTATAATTCTTTAGGCTCCTCATCATAGTGACATTAATAGCATAGAGTACAGTTAATAAACATTTGTAGGGGGAGCAAAACTTTTGCAGGCTAACCAAAAAAAGGAACAAAGTTGAAAGGCAAATAAATCATTTTCTTTTATAATATTTTAATTACACTACTTTTCCATCCTTCTGCCCATGCAGCTAAAACTTGTTTTCATTAAGCCTGCAGCATATCTGACACCTAACTCAAAATCATATTCTGCTACCCTACTCATTTACTTACAAAGACTGAGACAACTCTGACAGTTTCAGCTTATATACCCTATAAAAAATCCTATAAAGCAATACCTAGTGAAGACAGTTTATCATTTTATATAAAGGAGCTCAGCTCAAACCTATAATGAATTTTGAAAGCATTTCACTTAAAGTTGGGAAATAAAAAATATTATAGATTAAAATAAATATAATTCAACCACATACATCCATACTGCTTTCTTTCTTCCTCAATAGGATTTTCTTGCCATTTATAGAGTTTTTGAATGTCTCTATTGCTTTCTGAGCTTGAAATAGGAATAGGGATTGGATCTGTGATTCATTGGTCTAAGGAACTTCCAGGTGAAGAAGCTTCTCCTACCTATGCATAAGGACACCTTCCCTGAAACCATAATCTCTGAGAATTGCCTAGAGTACCAAAATGCTAAATAACTTGCTTGCCCAGGGTTATGTGGTTAATATGTGTCAGAGGTAGACTTTAACTCAAGTCTTCTTGGCTTTGAGGTTAGCTCTGTATCCACTATATAGCCTCTCATGGGTTTAGCATGCATTCATACATTTAATAGAATGTAATTTGTTTTAAATTTGATAAATTTGGGATTATTTGCCTTAATAGCAAAAACTTTCTCTACCCTGCCCCACCCTCTCCATCCCTACCAATCCATGCATATATCCACTGTGCAAGTATATTAAAAACCTCTTTTTCAATTCTCTGGGTATATTAAGAAATAATAAGCCTCTTTTCTAGACTTGACCCTCTCCACCCCTGCCCTATCACCCTGAAAAGAAGCTGGGTATTAGGTTCAGGACAGAAGACCTTTTTAAGAGTAACGTGTTTGTTGCCATGTTACCATCTCAAGGTTCTAGGATACTTTGACTAGGCTTTGGGTCACCTTGCTTCTCTAAGACTTTTGGCTCAGGTTTTCAATGACTGTTTGTTCCATGTGTTAAAGGGCTCATGACTAGCACCTTGAGTTCAATTTAATCATAGCATTATGTTAGTGTTTACAAAGTGATATTTACTTGAAAGCAAGAAAGAAAAATTTCCCCCATCACAGGGTCATAGTGTCCCCTACATTGCCTTGTTTGTTAGGGGAGTAGGTTTGAAACTTCCTGTATAGGATTGGTTCTCCTAAATTCATGTCCAGATATGGTATGATTTCTGGATAAACCTTTATCTGAAGAACCACTGGGTTGGTATCCTAAGGGTCACTCCAAAAGGTCATTCCTTGTTCTTTAGGATATTGATAATATTCTAGGTCAATATCCTAAAGATCAAGGAGTGACCTTCTGGAGTGACTTTAGGATCCCAGCCCAGTGTGCTTTCCCAGTTACCAATGGAGTGAAGCAAGACTGTGTGCTTGCTCCCATGCTTTTTAGCATGATGTTTTCAGCCATGTTGTCAAATGCCTTTAATGAGGGCAAACACAGCACCAAGGTTAGTTACTGCACTGATGGTAAATTCTTCAGTTTGGAAAGGCTGCAAGCCAAGAGCACAGTGGAGGAAGTGTTGGTTTATGATTTTCTGTTTGCAGATGACTGTGCACTCAATGAAGACTCTGAAACTGAGATGCAACAAAGCATGGAATGATTCTCTGCTGTTTGTGCTAATTTTTTTTTCAAATGCTTTATTAACTTCTGGTTTATATCATTCATTTCTGCCAGATTCTGAGTTACAAATTTTCTCCCCGTTTTTCCCCTACCCACCTACCCAAAATAGCTATCCCACAGGATATCCCCTCCTTCAGTTTGCTCTCTCCCATATCTTCTCCCATGCCCCCTTCGACTTTTCCAGTAGGGCACGATGGATGTCTATGCCCCATGCCTGTATATCTTATTTCCAAATTACATGTAAAATAGTATTAATAATAGTATATATATATATATATAAACATTTGGTTTAAAACTTTGAATTCCAGATTCATTCCCTTCCTCCCTTGTCACCCACCCTTACTGGGAAGATAAGCAATTCAATATAGGTTGTTGTTTGTGCTAATTTTGACCCACCAATTAACACCAAGAAAACACAAGTGCCCATCAGTCACCACCACACCATCCATACTTGGAACCATCAGTTACAGCAAATGGAGAAGTTCTAAATACTATGGATAAGTTCACTTACCTTGGTAGTGTACTTTCAGGAATGTACACATTGATAATGAGGTTGATTCATACATTGTCAGAGCTAACTTGGTGTTTGGGAGGTTCTGAAGGAAAGTATGGGAGAGAAGAGGTACTAGACTGACTACCAAACTAAAGGTCTAGAGAGTCATTGTGCTGACCTCATTATTGTATGCCTGTGAAACCTGGACAGTTAACCAGCACCATGACAAGAAACTGAATTGCTTCCATTTGAATTGTCTTAGGAAGATTCTGAAGATCACCTGGCAGGATAAGATACAAGACAATGATGTCCTTTCTCAAACTAAACTGCCAAGCATTTGGACTCTAGAGAGTGCAAGTTAGATGCACTGGCCACATTGTTTGAATGCTAGACATATGCTTGCCAAAAAGACTATTTTATGGGGAACTCACATAGGGAAAGTGTTCACATGGTAGTCAAAAAGACTATTTCATGGTGAACTCACACAGGGCAATACCTCTTACTATGAGGTGTCTCTTAAGAACTTTGGAAATGATTGTGTGACATGGGAGACACTGGTACAAGACCACTCAGCATGGAGTGCCCACATCAGAGAAGGTACTATACTCTATGAGCAAAGCAGAATTGAGGTAGCAAAAAAGAAATACAAGATGTGCAAATTTAGAGAATCTACCCCAAGTATTCACATGGACTATTTATGTCTGACATTTAGGAGAACATTCTGAACTCATATTTGTTTGATCAGCCATAGTCAGACACACTGTAACTTGACTCTAGCATAGTAATGTCATTTTGGTCCTCTTCAGGAAAGAAGAATAACAACCACCCAACCGACTGTTTCTTTAGGTACAAAATCCAGACCCTGGATGCTGAGGGAGGCTCCATTCCCTTCATACCTGGGGAAATTGATGCTTTGCTTCCTTTACACCTGAACTCTTGAATGGCAGGATGCTTAAGTGCCCTCTGGAACCTTCAAACTTACAAGGTTCTATTCCCTTCCTGATCTCCAGGCTTCCTTAAGAGCAATGGGGCATAAAGACAAGGAAGGAGGCTGAAGCTCACAGGTATTTTTGAACAACTCTGTGGCCCAACAAAGTACCTCCTCTTCACTATGTTATCAGGTGGCTAGAACCAGTTATGAGATGTCTATGTATGCTAAAGTCTTGCCAAAATATTTCCCTTATACATCATTATGATTCTCCTGGAAGCAGCTCCTCATTGTTCTTGGTGGAAGTGCCATTTTAGGTGTTCTAGACACGTGCCAGACAACCATTACAAAAAGAAATGGATTATTGGGGGGAAACTCAACTGTCTTCTTGAAATACTGAAGTGATTAGGCTTTCTACCCTTATCTATTCAGAAAAGATTGAAATATTTTTATTTTTAAGGGGGGAAGGCAAGGCAATTGGGGTTAAGTGACTTGCCTAAGGTCACATAGCTAGTAGGTATCAAGTGTTTGAGGCCAGTTTTGAACTCAGGTCCTCTTGACTCCAGGGCCAGTGCTTTATTCACTGTGCCACTGAGGTGCCCCAAGGATTGAAATATTAATGTCTGGGAAGAGACCATGAAATCCTCGGGGATAGTCAAAGAAGAAACGGTGTAGGGATCACTGGAATGTTAATCCAAAACTAAGATTGGACATATTAGAACCTAATCCTTGTTTAAGATTTCTAAGTATGTTACCTCAGATCATTCTGGAATATGGGTATGTCAAAGAACAAGCACAGGACTATGCTGGTTTGGACATCTCTCACTCTCTTTGTCTCTCTCTATTTATCTCTATCTCTGTCTCTTTTCTGTTTCTGTCTCTCTGTCTGCCTGTCTTTCTTCAAGCTAGAATGATTGTATTTAAAATAATGTAAAAATAAATAAAATAGGTTCTGCTTGACTTGTGCCTAAAATGCACAGTATCCTTTTTTTTTTTTTAAATTTGATACCATACGGATTCCACTCTATTCTTTTTAGGGGTCCTTATTGGTAAATTTGTGCTATTGATTCATGTAAGTGATATGGCTCCTATTGCATTTTGGGGTCATTTGCCCTCCTTTGGATTGAATAGTTCAGTATTTCTGACACTCTAGGCTTTGCACTTACATTTACTTATCCTGATTTTGCTCTGTGGATCAGTGGAAGAGCTCTGGATTTGAGGACAGTGGATCTAGTTTTGAATCTCAGTTTTCCTGCTCATTCCCTATGAGATCTTTTTAATTTTTTTCTGGACCTTGGTTTCTTCAACTGTAAAATAAGGGCTTTGGACTCTGTGACCTTTAAGATTCTGTTCATCTCTATATCTATTCTATGATGCTCTGATCTTTTTGCTGAAGATGAAGAAGGGAGATTAAGTTAAGAGTGTCCTGAAGCCTGTAGAATTTACTTCAAGAGGTATTGATGTGAAAATAACTGAGTTAAAGACAGTTTCCCTCTTGTTTCAATATGCACATCCCATTTAATTATAATACTAGCTACTATACTATACAGAGACAGGGGGTGGATAACTTGATTACATTTTATAATTTCCTTGGCTTGACAAGTGTTGGCAAAAGCAAATACATTAGTCTCTCCCTCTAGGGCATCTGATGTCACAGTGATAATGGGGTTTTAGACCACACGTCTCCATTTGGTGACAGGCTGCTACATGCTGTACAGCCGTTTCTGCTGATTTGAAACTAGTGCTTGGAAAGGATAAGAAAAGGCTGCAAGGAGGTGAGAAGTGTATGAATTAGATTCTGAAATAGATGAGGACATCTAAAAAATAATTTGAAACAATGCCAACTCTTACTATGTTCTGAAGTCTGCTTCAGCTTGACTCTGACAGGTAGCAGATTATAAAGTAAGAGTTTAGATCAATAAAGTATAGAGAGGAAGGAGAGGTCCCCTGAGGGAAGGGAAAATTCATGTAGACTTGCAAATCACAATTCTGGCTATGGGTAAGCACCCTAAGATGTGCTAGGTAAAAGCAGACTGAAAGATAGGTTCAAATCAATTTCTAATGGCAAATTAAGTTGATCCTGAGTGGGGGGATAAGTGTTGGGTTGCAGAACACAAAGTTCAAAGGGGGAAAGGCAGAAGGTAGGGGACCAGGAAGACAGAGACACTGGAATACCATGATGTAGAGGATGCCTCTGGAAAGAAGTAGTTGTGGGAGTTCAGGCCAGGGCTGGATTTGGGAGAAGACTTTTAGATTTGCAAAGTGCTTTACCAATATTATCTTACTTTATACTTCCCCAAGTCTTGCAAAGTAGGTGCTATTATTATCCTCATTTTATAGATGACAAAACTGAGGCAGACAGAGGTTAAGTGTCTTGCCCAAGGTCACACACTAAGTGGATTTGAACCCAGATATTTCTGACTCTAAATCCAGAGCTATATTAGCTGCTGTTATAATACAAGCTGGGAGTCATGGGGAAGGGGTGGGGGTAATTTGGTCATCCCTATCTTTCTATTGTATCTAATTGTTATTATTAACTAGATATTAAGCTTTATTGTTTCTACCTGATTAAGAAGGATAAGGCCCCCGCCCCCCCCCCCCCTGCCAAAAAAAAAAAAAATGCTTCTTTGGCAGAAAGCTATAGTCTCTGAATATATGAAGCAAACAAAGTTGAGAAAAGTTCTAAAACTCTAAAAATCTTTTAAATCATGTAAACACCAACATTAGCTCATAATATTTTTTTCAACAGTCATAATAAAAGTTCTTTGACCCCAAGGTTTGGTGGGAGAGAGGTTTTTGTTGTAAGGAGAGAGCCAGATATTTTCTACTCATACTTGATTGTTGTTGTTTAGTTTTATCTGATTCTCTGTAATCCCATTTAGGTTTTCTTGTTTCAAAGACAGTGGAGTGGTTTGTCATTTCATTCTCTAACTCATTTTATTGAGGAGGATACTGAGGCAAACAGAGTTAAGTGATTTGCCCAGGGTCACACAGCCAATAAGTGTCTGAGGCTGGATTTGAACTCAGGAAAATGAATCTTTCTGTTTC
Source organism: Gymnobelideus leadbeateri (assembly GCA_011680675.1). Taxonomy (NCBI): domain Eukaryota; kingdom Metazoa; phylum Chordata; class Mammalia; order Diprotodontia; family Petauridae; genus Gymnobelideus; species Gymnobelideus leadbeateri. Next base: position 40,742 of record WOXC01004933.1, read on the forward strand.
CCAACCCAATACTGTAACCACTGTACTGCCTTAGCTTCCACATACTTACTTAAATAGCTATTAAATAAAAAAACTGTTCCTTTGAATTGAGAAGGATACAGATGAGTTTCTTTGCTCTTACATTAATTTTAGAATCATTATCAGGAGAATGGGAGGACTCAAGTAGGAGAACAAATTTTAAAATTTAGGACTCTTTCTGTGAATTCGAAAATAGAGAAAGGCATTTTATTATATTGATTTCAGTACCTTATGTGTTTGTGAAAAGGCTTTGCTGTCACATATACATGAAAAAAATAAGAAATGTGTTTAGGTAAGAGTTAGGTGATGGTCTTTTCTTGTGGTCTTAACTTTTGTATTAGGTTAGGTTCATTTGTGTAGAAATTGCAAATGATAAAACCCCCCAAATATGGCCAAAAAAAAAATCCAGGAAAAGGTTCTTCCCTCTACAGGAAGGTTCTCCCTCTCTTCCAATACAATGACTTGATATGTTAAAGTTTCTGCCTTTCTCTCAAGAAAGGATAATCAGAAAAAAACAAAACAAAACAAAACCAACCTATTAGCTTTAAACTAAAAAGCTCAAAATCAGTCCCAGGGCACTCTTTCTATAGGAGGAAGAGAAGACATTCCAGCTAAAACTAGAAGCTGGAAGTGGAGATAAGTCCCACAGCTTCACGCCCAGTGAAGAGAGACCATAGAACTAGACCATAGAACCAGAGGACAACCCTGAGCAGCAGCCATATGAGATTAGGTATGAGCTGCATCCCTCAAGTGGAACTGGCCAACTGGGGCCCCAGAGGGGCAGCTACTACTATTCACAGATTGTTGTTTGTCCTTTGTTCTTGAAGACGATAGTGACATCAGGAAGGTTACGATATGATTTTCAAGTGAATTGGATTTAAGTGAGGAAGAGCTATGCAAAGTCACCAGCCTCACTCTCTCCTCTAGAGCCATCTGGGTCCAGTGGCAAGACATGGAGAAGCTCAAAGGGTATGCACAGTTTCCTTTGGGAATAGTTCCAGATTGCTCTCCAAAATGGTTAGATCAGTTCACAACTCTACCAACAGTGCATTTGTGTCCCACTTTTCCCATATCCACTCCAATGTTTATCATTTGCCTTTTCTGTCATGTTAGCCAATCTAACAAATGTGAGGTGGTACCTCAGAGTTATTTTAATTTACAGGAAAAATGGAATCTTTGACATACTTTTCTAGTATATAGTAGTTACTTAATAGGTTCTTCTTGAAGGATTATGAACAAACTGTAGAAAGCCATGAAATGCATGGATAGATTGAACAAAGAAAATTTTAAATTACTTCTCTGGATGCTAGATCTTAGTGACACCTCTGGAAGTTTGAAAGAGCAAATTTTAGGACCAAGAAAGACAAGTATAGCATTTTCCTTTGCTCCGCCCACAATACATTTATACCCAGTGCCTGATGTGTACTAAGTGTTTAGTAAATGCCTTTTGACTTATTCTTTATAGGCTGAATGTATAAATTCTTCCAATAAATGATTAAATAAGTTCTATAGATGCCAAATGTATACTGGATTTCTAAGGGAAGCTATGAAAGTTTGGAATATAGCACTCATGTTTTTTTTAATAGTAACTGATGTGGATGACAATGTTACTTTCTCTAACTTTTAGAGCCAAAATTTTTGACTGATTTGAATGATGTTGCATTTCTTAGAATTTTAGTTGTGACAACTTTGGCATCCGTTTTCCTGGCTATTTTGGGAACAAAATTGAAATGAATTCAACTTTCAGAAAATGTGAAAGGGTCTAAAGCATAGTAAGTGTATAATTGTTGATGTTTTTATCACCTAGTGAATGAGGAATGTTGCAGATGGTTGGAAATTTTGGTGAGATAGTAAGGACTAAGCATTCTAATAGGTTTTATGATGAGAGCCTGCTTTACTTTTTAAAAATATGCTATAATCCTTTTTGAGGTATCCGGGGGTATTTTTCTCCACTATTGACAATTAGGGAGTGCCGTGGGCTGCTCAGTGTCCAGCACTTAGCATGATTCGGAGACATGAATAAGAAATGACCAGGCCATGTGGGTAGTTCAAGGAAGAACCATGAACTCCATTTATTGATCCTCAGGGCAAGGTTTTTATAGAGCAAGGAGACAAAGGAAGGGGACTCAAGTTTTCTAATCATTACCTTAGTCTGTTGTATCCTGGAAGTAGCATGGAATAGGTAATTTGATAAGGATTTCTTATCTAGGAGACTAAAGTCTTAGGGTAAGCCCTTTGACCTAGGCCTCAGGTACCTGCTAATGCGGCCGCAGTCATAAATGGATACAAGGCTGAAGCGCAGTCCTCAAAAGTCAACATGTTTAGAGCTGGCCACCCAAAGATACCTGAGTGCAAAATCAGATATGTCTTGGGGCAGAGCCTGTTAGCCTCAGAACTCAAATACCATCCTTATAAGTGTAACCCATATCAAAAGAACTCCAGAGCTGACTTAATGAAAAGTCGCATCTTGAAGAGGTCTTTGTTGTTCAGGTCCACTGATATCAGGGTAATTATCTGAAGTTTTGGCTCAGGCCTCTTTGGCTCACCACAAGGGAGAAGTAGAAGTAGTAATATATATTATCTACTTCCTTATGGCCATATAACAGTCCTTTTCCTCCCTCAACCTCATCACATTCAAAACAACTTTTTATCACACATTCTATTAAATTCAAATATCTTAAGATTAGAGCTGATGAGGACTTTTTGCAGTTATGCAATCCCCTTATCTTATAGATGAGTAAACTGAGGCCCAGAAATGTTAAGTGACTTGCTTAAGGTCACACAGGTAGCAAGTGGGAATAGTTGTGGATAATAAATACTTACTGATTAAATTGTTTTGAATTTGAATTAAATTTGATTAAATTTTAAATCAAATTAAATTAATTTGAATTAAAAATTTGAATCACCCACTGACAGATAGGGTCTCATGCATTATGAACACAGTTTCTGATAAAGAATACATGACAGGATCTGGGCAGTTTTGCTATGAGATATGTATTTGTTTCTATGTTGTTGGTTAGTGGAGCCTACTATCTAAGACATTAAAATAGATTTTTAAAAAATTGATGTCTTTGTTTTTAAACCACCATACTTTCTCATGCTTTCCCTCATCCTCTTGAAAACCATCCCTTAGGAGAAAGAATTAACCAAAAAAAAAAAACTCGACAAAAGCAATTAATACATTGGAAAACTCTGGTATTACAAGCAATGTTCCATGTACATTGACCTTCATTTATGTGAAAGAGCAGGAAGAGATGTCTTTCTTATCTCTTTTTTTGAGGTAATATTGATCTTTTTAATTTCATAATAATTGGTGTTGTAAGAAGCAAGTGACGCTGGGAGAGGTTATGTGACTTGCCCAGGTTAACATGCTAGTAAGAGTTTGAGGGAAATTCAAACTCAGGTCTTCTCAACTTCAACCAAGTTCTAATTTGCAAAAGTAATTATTATGCAAAAAACGAAAATTTTTCAGAAAATTTTACCAGTCTTCTCAACATTTATTTTTCCTTCACAACCCTGTCCTTATACAGTTATTTTCTGGATTGTGGATTTTCTGGATTTTCTGGATTCTGATGAAATCAGAAGTACTAACATTCACAGGATACATAGTTTCCCCTTCAAACATACATTCTGGGGGCGGCTAGGTGGCGCAGTGAATAGAGCGCCGGCCCTGGAATCAGAAGGACCTGAGTTCGGAGCGGGCCTCCGACACTTAATCCGCACAAACAAAAGCCTAGCCGTGTAACCTTGGGCAAGTTACTTAACCCCAATTGCCCTAAAGGGGCGGCTAGGTGGCGCAGTGAGTAAGAGCGTCGGCCTCGGAGTTGGGATCCGACCTCAGAAAATGAGCACCCACGCATAAATAATGACTAGCCATGTAACCTTGAGCAAGTTACTTAACCCCAATTGCTTTAAAAACAAAAAAACAAAAAAAAACCATACATTCTGTTAAAACCAAATAAGTAGGTTTACAATCAGTTAAATCAGGTGTCTGGTGCTTGTTAGAGGCATTCTGATTCTAAGTAGAGATTGTTTTGTTTTTACACTTGTTTTTATAGCATGGATATATCTTTACAAAGAATACTTCATGAAAGAGAAGGATAAAGATGGGGAGAAGGGGAGGTGGGAAGGGGGGCGAGAGAGAGAGAGAGAGAGAGAGAGAGAGAGAGAGAGAGAGAGAGAGAGAGAGAGAGAGAGAAACCAAAGTTTTCTCCATTTGTTGAAAAAAAAATCCATCAGAATATTACTTCAGTCACAAAAAAGGTTTTACTCAGACATTTCAGAGTTCCTAGATTTTATATTCCCACATTCTCCCACCTTTAGTCTTCTTTCTGAATGATTTACTAGTAGGCTAGGATTAAGATATGCAAATATGATTAGGGATAAGGTTAATAAAATGCAAATCCATACTTTAAAAATGACCTATGCTGACAGGTAAATGTCAAGGTGATGCCAAGATATTTAAATGCAAAGTATTAGGCTATTTTGGGGAATCACCAGACGTTCAATTTGGTTACTCTCATACCTTGACAAAAGAGACTGCAAAACAAAGTTTTCTAAATGAATTTATGTATTAAATATCTTTGAAAATAACTTAGTAACTAAACATAATATGAGTTCTTAAATCCTATAACTCATGAATGGTACATAAAACTTTTCTATCAGTGCTAGTGGCAGTTAGTTGGTACTGTGGATAGACTGCTGTGTCTGGAGTCAGGAAGACATGAGTTCAATACTTTTTAGTTGTGTGATCATAGGTAAGTCACTTAACCTCTGCTTTCCTCAGTTTCCTTAGTTGTAAAGAAGGGATAATAACAGTACCTACCTCACAGGGTTGTTATGGTATCAAATGAGATATTTTTAGAATGTTTAGCACAATGCCTGGCACATAGCAGGTACTCTATAAACACTTATTCCTTTCCCCCTTCCCTCAGTGGTTATACCCTTCAGCTGTTTGATTAGTGGAGTTCACATTCTACCACAATTTAACCATTTTGAAGTCTGATGTATTATGGTATCCCAGTCTGTAAGAGTCATATAAAATAAGCTAAAATTCCCTTTGTATTTACTTTGCACTTATGAGTAATTTGTTCTTTGTCCTCACATAATTGCTTAAACTATTTAGTTTCATTTTTGTTTGTCTGGTGTACCCAATTGGAAACATCCTGAAGGTAGGAATTATACATAGTATTCTTAAATTTACCATTCTCCAGATGAGTCCTATACTCTTCCAACTCTGTTCCTTTGTTCATACTATCTCTCTAGCTAGAATATCCATATACCAGCTCCACTGGCAAAATCCCATTCATTCTTCAACTAAGCTCAACTAAATTGTACTCAGCTAAAATGTCACCTTCTCTATGAAATTTTCATTTATCATTCATCCAAAGTGACCTCTCATTCCTCTGAACTTCCATAGCAATTTCATTTTTTTTTAAATTTGACACTTTGCACTAGACTCAATTTTTTCTTTTATACATCATCTCCCTTATTAAATTCTAAGCTAATTTAAGGCTGGGCCTTGCTCTTTTGCAAAACTTACACCACTTTGAATAGTGCCTTGTACATAGCAGACCCTCATTAAATATTTGTTGAATGAATGACTGAATACCTCTTGTTTAGAAGGCAAGTTCTTCGATGGCAGGGTCTTTCTTTTCACCTGTATTTGTATCTTGAATGCTTAGCACAGTGCTTGGCACATATTAACTGCTGTATAAAAGAATACACGTTGACTTGTTGGCTTATCACCTACGGTAGTCCAGAGTATTCACTTGGTGCTTAATAAATGTGTGAATGAATGAGAATTTCTGCAGTATCAGGAAAAGTATTCAGAACTCCAGAGGGAGTGTCATTATGTTTTCTGCATTATAAACCTTTTACTCCATGAGATGTTTCAGTGAAATCCTCATCAAAACTGAAGTACATTTACCAAACAACAAATTACATTTTTATTGTAAGTCTTTTTGTGATGAAAAGTTGTATTTTTATCTTGTAGCAAAGTGGTGCAATCAGACTTCAGATTACTAAAAGCTGTAAGTAAAAGTTAACAAAGCAATAAATAACAGAGTTGAACCCAAGCTCAATAAATCTTTGCCAGACTGTATCCTTTATGTCTCCACATGCCCAGCTGTTGGGTTATTTTGTTTAATTTCATTTTTGAGTTGCTTTGAAATTTTGAAGTTGCATGTTGATTTTTCTACTAAAATATCTCCTATTTTGGTTCTGAGCTATTTTCAGTAAGATGTTACCAAATTCCATTTATCCTTCCTTTAGGCAATCAAATAAAACAATTATCTGAAACTTGCTACAAAACTCAAATTGATTCTGACACAGCTGAGTTTGATTAATTGAAAAGCATAAAGTATGCCATTCTTATTATAGACAGTATTTTTGCCCCAAATATAGCTATTATGAGATAAGTATGGTCTATTATCAGTGTAATTTTTCATTGCATCCTTAGATATGTGCAAGACAAAGCAGCAAGAGCTTATTACTTACTATTTGCCAGACACTGCTGAAGATAACAAATATAAGCAAAAAGATTGTTCCTGCCCTCAAGGAACTTACAGTCTAATTGGGGAAGAGAACACAGCAAAGGGAGTTGGAAAGTAGTTTGAAAATGTACCCATTTGTGGGGACCTGGTCTTCAGATTCATAGCAAGAAGCTGAATGAAAGTTGGATAGCCTGGGCCCCTCCCCAAAATGGAGACTCTAGAAGGATCTCACTAATGGGAAGAAGATAGCATAGTAGTGAAGAGGGTTTAGGGGTGCTCGAGACCCCAAAATACCAACACACCGGGTCCTGTCAAATAAATTCAACTCAAGTCTTCTCTCAGCCAAATAAAAACAAAGTTTATTTAAAGTTTTCTTGTATTGGACACAGAGTAAGTCTATGCTAGAAAATTCTATGGTGCTTTTACACCACATGGTGTGTGATGGGGTCTTATATACAGAAGGCTGTGGGAGGAATCTAGGGGTGTCTAGAGGAGGAGTTTGGGGAGGGTCTTCAGGAAAAGTCAGATGAGGTCAATGAGTGATTAAGGGTGAGAAGTTGCTGGAGGCTACCTGGAACCAACAGACAATGGTTGGCTAGGCCAGTTCAAGGGTGGATTGATATTTTGATAGGATCAAGGGTGGGAAGTCTAGTAACTGAGGTTTGGGCCCACCCACAATGTAAGGCTTATGGGCTAATGCAAAATGCCTCATCAAATGGGATGATTTAATCAGAGTTCAAGGCGGGGGGTTCCCAGAGCCTGTACCTCTCAGATTCAAGGAGAGCTCAAAAGGGTTCCCAGAGCCTGCACCTCATCAGTAGAAGTCCAGGGTGAGAAATCCCAGGGGATGATGGATGATGGATATAGTTGGGACTATAGGGTTAGTGCTAAAATCTGGAAAGTCAGGAACACAGCTAGAGGACAATTATGTATGTATATATGTATGTATATATGTATATATGTATATATACACATACACATTAAATATCTGTCTCTGTCTATGTATTACAGCATGTTATGATAATGAACTCATTTAAAGGTTAGGGGCATTATAATAACAGCTCAGGTCTACATGTTTCCCTCTTCTGATACTTCAGTGAGTTTGTATTAAGCCAAAAGTTAGTAGTATAATCACAATCACTTTGAGCCTTTAGTTAGGAAAGTTACTAATATTTAGGCAGAGATTTGGTATCCTCTCTTAATTTGCACTTTTAGCAGTTCCTAGCTAACCTTTGCATCCTTTTTCACTGAGGCAAAATTAAAGTTACTGGATATGGTTGGGCAAAGAAAAAGCACAGAGTATTACAGTTCTTGTTAATTGACAGATACTGGGAGGGGAGGTCAGGAAAGATCAAACCTTTTTTATGGAACTTCCCTGATTCCTCAAGGAGGCAGGTCCACTGCTGGTGTCAGCCCAAGTCTTCTACTTTGAGATGCCTGTAGGGTCATTGGCCCTTGTCTATCTCTCTCTTCTCTTTTATACTCAATCTTCCTTTCTCTTATCTCCAATTGGCCCTGTATGTCTGATTCTCTTAGGCTCCAATTTGTTCGTAGACCCTCAAAATATCTTCTTGGTTCTAAACTACCTCCTGTTTTTTTATGCAAGCTTCTCAGGGCATATCCAAGTCACTCACTTTAGAACAGATTTCCTGTATCACCTAATTGATATGTTTCTGATTGATTTAGGGAGGTTTGGGGCCTTGTTCATGCCCAGCTCTGATTGATTAAATCAGGAAGTGTTCCTACCTAACAAAACTAATTACCATGTTGAGGAGTGAGGCAATCATCACTGGTGGACTCTCTGTCTTTCATAAATGCCCACACAGAGATTTAGATGTGTGTGTATAAGTGCATATGAAATAAATTCATACATCTAGTCAAAAATGTATGTGAGTAATTCTTTTTTGACTAGTCCTGCGATTTTTATTGTCACAGAATAAATTCTATGAGTAAATTCCTCCTGTCAATACAGATTGACTTCTGTAATTTATAGGTTTAGTGTGCCCAGTTCCTGAGAAATCAGGTAATTTGCCCAGTCATACTGCTCTTATAGTTAGAGACAGTACTTGAACCCAAGCTTTCCTGACTGTCATACTCTCCCCCTTCCTCCCTCTTTTGCCCGCTTTCTACCATTCTCTCCCTCTTTCTCTCTCCCTTTCCTGGTATTCCCCCTTTCTTGTTTTTAATTTCTCCCCCTCCCCTATATCCCTTGCCCTTGCCTTTTTCCCTGCCTCCTTTCATTTCCCTCATTATTTTTATATTTCCTCTTAAAAAGATCTATTTTTAAGGTACAGCCTATATTTTGGGGCAACATATTCAGACTAATAAGAAATTTAAGGTGAGAGTGATCATGAAGATATCTTTACTATGGATGGATCAAGAGAATGAGATTAAAGTTAGGCAGGAGGACTAAGGCCAGGCCCAAAAATCTTCCTGTTTCTGAGACACAGGCACATGTGAATATGAAAATAAGAAATAAGAATTAAATTATAATAAATAATTGTATTAAGAAAATAAAACTATATGGAGGCTTTTAAGCATTTAGGTAGATAGCCTTTTGTTTTCTTAAAACATATTTCATTATTTTCCAATTTCATATAAAAACTTTTAACATTTTGAAAAATTTTGAGTTCCAAATTCTCTTGCTCCTGCCCCAACTCCTTACTTGAAAAGGTAAGCAATTTGATATTGATTATACATAAGAATTTATGCAAAACATATTTCCACATTAGCCATGTCAAAAAAGAAAACAGAAAGAAAATAAAACAGTAAAAATGAAAATTTTGCAAATAAGTTTCAATCTGCATTCAGAGTTCAATAGTTCTCTCTCTGAAGGTAGATAGCATTTTTCATCGTGGGTACTTTGGAATTGTCTTGATACTCTAGATCAGAGTAGTTAAGTATTTCACAGTTGAACTTTTTTTTTTTCAATATTGTCATTACTGTGTGCAATGTTCTGTTGTCTGCAGGTATTTTAACGAAATTTCTCTTTCTATCTCTTCTTGCCTGGTTTTGTTGATAGTATATAGAAATGCTGATGATTTATGTGGGTTTATTTTATGTCCTGCAACTTCACTGAAATTATTAATTGTTTCAATTAGTCTTTTAATTGATTCTCTAGGGTTCTCTAGGTATGCCTTGATATCTATGAAGAGTGATAATTTTGTTTTCTCGTGCATATTTTTATTCATGAATTTCTTTTCTTGTCTTATTGCAATAGACATTGCATTTCTAGAATAATATTGAATAATAGTGATAATAAGGAATGTCCTTTCTTCACTCCTGATCTTATTGGGGAAACTTCCAGTTTATCCCCATGACAGATAATGCTTGCTCTTGATTTTATATAGATACTACTTATCATTTAAAGAAAGGCTCCATTGATTTCTATGCTTTTTATTATTTTAATAGGAATAGGTGTTGGATTTTTTTCAAAGACATTTTTTGCATCTATTGATAGAATCATATGATTTTTGTTGTTAATGTTACCGATATAGTCAATTACACATATAGTTTTCCTAATATTAAACCAGTCCTGCATTTTTGGTATAAATCTCACTTGATCATAGTGTATGACCTTTGTGATATTATTTGCTGTAACCTCCTTGCTGGTATTTTCTTTAAAAAATTTGCATCAATATTCATTAGGAAATTGGCCTGTAGTTTTCTTTCTCTGTTTTTGCTCTTCTTGGTTTAGGTTTCAAAAACATATTTGTGTCATAAAAGGAATTTGGTAGGACTTGTCCTTTATTTTTTTTCAAAAAGTCTATATGATATTGGGATTATTGTTTCTTAAATGATTGATAGAATTCACTTATAAATCCATATGGTCTTGGAAATTTTTTCTAAGGGATCTTGCTGATGGCTTGTTCAAATTTTTTTTTTTCTAAGACAGGGTCATTTAAGTATTCTATTTCTTCTTCTGTTAATCCAGCTGGTTCATATTTTTGTAAATATTCATCCATTTCACTTGGATTGTCAATTTTACTGGAATATAATTGGTCAAAATAACCCCCAATAATTGATTTCATTTCATCTTCGTTGGTGAAGATTTTCCATTTTTGATATGAGTAATTTAGTTTTCTTCTTTTAAAAAGAAATTGAATAGAGAACCGGCCCTGGAGTCAGGAAGACCTGGGTTCCAATCTGGCCTCAGACACTTAACACAAAAACTAGCCGTGTGACCTTGGGTAAGTCACTTAACCCCAATTGTCCTCCAAAAAGCAAAAAAAAAAAAAAATCAAATTAATCAATGGTTTATCTATTTTTTTTTTATAAAACAATTTCTAGTTTTATTTATTAATTCAGTGGTTTTTTTTTAACTTCCAATTTTAATAGCCTCTCTTCCCCGACCACTTCCCCCATGTCCCAGGATTTCCTGGTGTTTAATATGGAATTTTCAATTTGTTCTTTTTTCTAGAATTTCTTTTAGTTGCATGCCCAATTCATTGACCTGCTCTTTCTCTCCTTTATTGACATATGTTTTTAGAGTTATAAATTTTCCCCTTAGTACTGCTTTGAATGTATCTGGCAAATTTTGGAATGTTGTCTCATTGTTATTCTCTTTAATGAAATTATTGATGTTTCTATAATTTGTTCTTTGACCTACTTATTCTTTAGTATTTGATTATTTAATTTCCAATTAACTTTTAATCTACAGTTTCACAACCCTTTATAAAATGTAATTTTTATTGCATTGTGATATGAAAAAGGTTCATTTAATATTTCTGCTTTTCTGTATTTGATTGTCAGGTTTTTATGTTCTAATACATGGTCAATTTTTTGGGGGATGATAATTGACATTCTTTATTACTAACATATTTCTTGCAATGAGTTCTTTTTTAAAAATGTTTTCATCTTTATTAATTTGCTTACTTTTAGTCTACAGGATTCAATTATACAATTCCTTGAATTTCAAATTTTTCCCCCTCCCTCCCCTTCCTTCCTACCCCATCATGGCAGCATACAATCAAGTAAAGGATCTACAAATAGTTTCATATTAGACATTAGTCAGGTTATAAAGAAGGATTGTATTGGATGGAATGAAGAATGGGAAAGAGGAAACAAAACCAAACAAGAAAAAAAGAGCATGTAGTTTGCTTCAATCTGCATTCAAACTCTGTTCTTTCTAGTTCTTTCTCTGAATGTAGACATCTCTCTCCATCATGAGTCTTTTGGAGGTGACTTAAAACCCTGCATTGCTGAGAAGAGTCCAGTCTATCAAAGTTGGTCGTCACACATACATTGCGTCTGCAATTATGCACAAATTTCTCCTTGTTCTGTTCTTCTCACTCAGCATCAGTTTGTATAAGCCTCTCCAGGTAAATATGAAGTCCATCTGCTCCTCATTCCTTTTCTTTTTTTTTTTTGGAGGGCAATTGGGGTTAAGTAACTTGCCCAAGGTCAGACAGCTAGGTTTTTGTTTGTGTGTATTAAGTGTCTGAGTCCGGAACCGAACTCAGGTCCTTCTGACTCCAGGGCCAACAGTGAGTACACTGCGACACCTAGCCACCCCTGCTCCTCATTTCTTATAGCACAATAGTATTCCATTACATTCATATACCACAACTTTTTAGGCATTTCCCAATTGATTTCCCATTCTTTGCCACCACAAAAAGAGCTGCCGTAAATATTTTTGTACATATGGGTCTTCCTTCTACTTCTATGATCTCTTTGGGATACAACCCTAGAAGTGGTGTTGCTGGGTCAAAGGGTATAAAATTACTTATAACCCTTTGGGCATAGTTCCAAATTGCTCCCCAGAATGGTTGAATCAGTTCACAACTCTACCAACAATGCATTAGTGTTCCAATTTTTCCGCATCCTCTCCAGCATTTGTTATTTTTCTGTTTTGTCCTCTTAGCCAATCTGACTGGTGAGAAGTAGTACCTCAGAGTTGTTTTGATTTGCATTATACATGGTCAATTTTTGTGAAGGTGCCATGTACAGCTGAAGAAAAGGAATACTCTTTTCTATTCTCATTTGGTTTTGTCCAGAGGTCTATTATGTCAAACTTTTCTAAGATTCTATTCATCTAATTGACTTTCTTAAAAACAACAACAACAACAACAACAACAAAACTTGTTTTATGATTAGATTTAGCTACCTCTGATAAGGGAATATTGAGTTCCCTTACTAGTATAATTTTACTATCTGTTTCTTCTTGTAACTCATTTAATTTTTCCTTTAAGAATTTGGTCCATATATGTTTAGTATTGATAATATTTACTTGTCTATAGTCCCTTTAGTTTCTCTGATTATCACTTTTAATTTGGTATAGTTTTACTTTTTCCTTTGTCTGAGGTCATGATTCCTACCCCTGCCTTTGTTTTTTTATTTTTAAATTCAGATGAAGCATAGTAGATTCTTCCGTAGCTCCTCATTTTAGTTCTCTGTGATCTATTTCAAATGTGTTTCTTGTAAAACTACATGTTGTTAGATTTTGGGTTCTAATCCAGCCTGTTATCTGCTTTTATGGTTGAGTTCATCCCATTCACATTCACTTTTGTGATTGCTAACTATGCATTTCCCTCCATCCTATTTTCTTCTTTTTATCCTCTTTTCTCTGTTTTTATCCTATCCCTCACCTATATTTGTTTTGCTTCTGACCACTGCCTTCTTTTATCTGCCTTCCCCTTCCTTTCTCTTATTTCCTTCCCATCCTGCCTCCCTTTTGGGTAAGAGAGATTTTTATTACCAATTGAGTAGGGGTAATGTCTTAAGCTTTAGGCTTTTTGTGCTACTGTCTTTAAATCTAGTGCTGGGAGTTTAAAAGTATTTTGGTGCTTCCAAGGTGGTGTGATCTAGGGAGAGGTATGATCACTGTTCTCTTGATCTGCACTCTGGTTCTTATCCAGGAAGGGCCCTTGATCCCTTGGGTCCAGAAACATATGGTTCTTTGGGGTCCCTGAACCCTTGGAGCCAGAAGTAATACTATTCCTCAGGGTTTCCACTACCTCTTTACCTAAAGTGCTTCTTTCTCTACTTGAATTATGAGCACATATTACATACTTAAATAAATGCTTGTTGATTTGACTTATAAAACTTAAAGCACTATATGAGTGTTATCATCTTTCATTTTTATATCTTAGAAATCTGTCTTTTTTCAACCAGGTATGACCAATAGATAGTACTGCCCAATATTGCCTTGTAGAAGATAAATTCTGCAATAGCCTTTCTTAGTTCTCATCCAATAGACTGGAAGACCTTTCCAGCCATCTCTCTCTCTCTCTCTCCCTCCCCCCCCTCTCTCTTTCCCTCTCTCTCTTTCTCTCTCTCTCTCTCTCTCTCTCTCTCTCTCTCTCTCTCTCTCTCACACACACACACACACACACACCCTTTTTCTCTCCCTGCCCCACCTCCCTCCACCTCCTCCCTCCCTCCCATTTTAATTTGTTCTGAGGTCAGAAGAGGAAAAAAATACCTAGCAGCACATATTTATCTATTCATCAAAAGATCAACATCCCTCAGAAGAGATGAAGATTAACTATCTTTCCTCTGGGACTTCAGGGCAGGGAGCTTTCTGACTAAGGCTATAGCTATGATAGATGCTGAAGAGTAGAGCTTGTATGCTTTTGAGTGTCAGATTTAAGATGGATAGAATGGCTCAAAAAATGTTGTGAGAAAGTAACTAATGCTGGAATTTGTTATTTATTTACTGTCAATGGTAGGAAGAGAAGAAGAAGCTGATGGTGAGGAATGACCAGTGGATGGCCCAGCTCTCCACTGGTATCCTAGAGCAGGGCTTCTCAAACTTTTTCTACATGCGATTCCTTTTCCCATTTTGACATTGTTCTTTGAAATTGTGTGGCATGATGGCATGTGCAGTGAAAAGTATGCATGCTTTGTATTCACAACCAAGGTTGCAGTGAGGTTGCAACATGGACAGATGCTGCCAGGAACACCTTGGATTCAGGATGTGTTTGGTCTTTAATTAATTTTTGGTCTTTGATCATTCAGAAACCTTTTACTGTTGCCAAATTTCATGACCCCATATGGGGTTGCAAACCCACAGCTAAAGAAGCACTGTGAGGTCACAAGGGAAACTGAACAAGGCTTTCAGCACATTGAGAGAGTTCATGTTCTCAGTTCCTTCTTTCTCTAAATATTTTGTGAGTTATTATCCCTTCCTTTCTGGTTTCCTATTTACAATAATGAGGCACATGAATCAGAAGCAGCTCTGATCATTCATTTTATCTTAGCCAGTATCTAGTATTGAGTAACCAGAATAAACCTATAAGGACAAAGAAGCTTTAGAGGTACCATAAGCTGTTCTGGTGAAAGAAAGAGGAGCAGGGAAGTATTGCCATTTGTATCAGTTCTTACCTGAACCTTCTTAGTTCAGGAACAACTGGATAGCCTCCCCTTTTCTTCAAACTTCAATATAATCTTAGTAGGTAGATGTTGAAACTCTAGATTCTACCCTCCAGAAGTGGATGGTGATTTGAGGGCAGGGGTGGCAATTGTTGATCAACTACTTGCTACCTCTAGAACTCCTCTTTCCTATTCTTATCATGTCACTTTCACTCTTCAAAAATTCATCCCTGGAGCACCTCAGCTCACTTTGAATCCCCCACTTTCCAAGGAAAAGGGAAATCAATCCATCTTTTTCAAAACATCATCCCTCTTTAACTTGAAGTTCATGACAAGCCAACACATTTCCTTCTGAGCCATAAGAACATAATTTGCAGCATGTATCTTCCTTTGGTGGACAGAGATACCAGAAATTATATTACTATTTTCTTCTATGGTTGTTTCAATCTTGCAAAATTCCTTTAAATCCCATAACTTTGGAAGCAATATAAATTCTGTAATATGAGGTTACTTGTGACACACTAAGAGGTTTCCAATATGCACAAGTAATGACAGTCATAAAGTTTCTTTAATAGCAACAGTAAAGGAGAGAAGGTAGACACTCCAGTTTTGTTCTGACTGCCTCAGACCTTTCTGGTTTTGTTAAAAAAAAAGAAAAAACCTTTGGAAATTTGCTGGACTGAATGGTGACAGTTTAAGGTAACATATTTGAAGCTGCTTAGCAACAAATAACAACTTGGGCCATATAGTTCATATAACTAGACTTGGAACCCTGACTCAGAAATTTACTAACCTCTGAGGTTAGTAATACTTGCAGAACCTACATCACAATATTGTTTTGAAGAAAATGCTTTTCACAACCTAGAATGTTCTGTAAATGTGAGTTAATAGCAATAGGAAATGTATTAACCTTTTTGACCAGAAAGCAAATAGTATAGGCTTTGGCACAATTTTCTTACACAACTATCTTTTGTTTTATAAAATGTGTTACAGAAAAAAATCAATTGTTAATGAGGATATTTTCCACTGTTTTTTCATCACTTAAATGGGGATGTGTCACTATCCCCAGCAAACTGAATTGAATACTTCCAATAAGGAGGAAGTTAAACCTAGGTCCATGGTAGTTGCATACATTAGTGATAGCATACCATTTGCAGCATTTTCCTGACTCCACTATTACCTTTTGGTATAGACCTGTTTGCTTATGTAAAACAATAACCAAAGCCCAGTGAATTCATGAGTGTGGGAGCTTCTTTACTCCCTATACTTAGGAGCAATCTGTCTAGAATTTATAGTCTTAAGAATGCTGCCTGAGGCTGACTGGGTCCACTAAAATTTTATTATCTAATTTCAGCTGGGCCCTCTACTGCATTCTTTGCTGAGATTGTTCCAAAACTTCTTTCCTTAAGCCTCCTGTGTCCCCTACAACCTCCTACACTATCTTCCATTCTCTCAGCAGAAAAACTTGCTTCACACTTTACAAAAAAAAAAAATAGAGGCCATTCAAAGTGAGTTGTCTTTCACTTGCTTTATATGTCCAATTCCTTTGAAATGATTCCCATTCTTTCCTCCTTCAGTCACTGATGAGGAACTGTTTTTTTTTCCCTGGTGAATACCAACCCTTCTACTAGTGCCCTTGATCTCTTCTATGCCAGCATTCTCTGGTAGATCACAAATATGCCTCTATCTCCCCCATCCTTTAAAAAACTTGAACTTTCCCTCATTATGCCCTTAAGCTATCACCCTATGTCTCTTTTTATAGCCAGATTCATCTAAAAAGATGTCCACTCTCAGTACCTGTCCCCTCTCACTTCTCAACATCTTGTAACCTGGCTTCCTATCTCATTACCCAACTAAAACTACTTTTACAGAGTTACCAACAATCATTTAATTTCTCAATCATTTAATGGCCTTTTATATTTCTTTATTCTTCTTGACTTCTTTGAAGTATTTGATAAAATCTCTAACCTTTTCCTCCCTAGATACTCTTTCTTCTCTAGATTTTCATGATACTATTCTATTTATCTGGCTACTTTTTCTCTCTCTCTTTTGCAGTATTATCCTCTATGACCTGTTCCCTAACTCTGCACATAGCACAAGCCATGCTCAAGCTTCTCTTATCTTTTTTCTCTATACTTTTTCCATGAACTCATTAGCTCTAAGGGGTTCAATTATAATTTTTTTCTGTGGATGCCACCCAGATTTATAGGTCTAGTCCTTATGCCTCCTCTGAACTCCATTCTCATTTTGTCAAATGACTATTAGAGATTTCTAACTGAATATACCTTATCTCAAACTTAACTTCACCAGAACAAATCTTGGTAGTTGATTAGATGGGGGTGAGGGTGGTGAGGAAGAATGGCAAATATAACATGACTATAAGATTAAGAACCAAGGTGACTAGAAGGATGGTGTTATACTAAAAGAAACAGAGAAGATAGGAAAAGGGTTGGTTTGCAGAATAACAAGATTTGTTTTGAGATCTGCTTAAAAAGATCTTGTGTTCCTTATTGCCCCTAAGATAAAATACAGGTTTCTTTCTTCATCATTCAAAAACTTCGCAATCAAGCTTTAGCCTACTTTTCCAGACTTATTCGATAGCATTCCTTTCACATACTCATATGAAATACTCTGCTTGATTTTTTTTCTCATAGAACAGTCTTCTTTCTCATCTCTTTGTTTTTGAGCAGGCTGTCCACCATCCTTGGAATGTACTCTTTTTTTTTTTTTGCTTTTTTATTTTTTGGGATGGGCAACTGGGGTTAAGTGACTTGCCCAAGGTCACACAGCTAGTAAGTGCTAAGTGTCTGAGGCCAGATTTGAACTCAAGTCCTCCTGACTCCAGGGCAGGTGCTCTATTCACTGTGCCACCTAGCTGCCCCAGAATGTACTCTTGTATATACACACTGTATATTCCTTCAAAGCTTAGAAACCTACATGAAGCCTAATTTGTACTCCCCAAATTACCCTATGTACACTTTGTATATATTTTGTTACTTATATGTACACATGTTCCCTTTCTCCCCCCGTCCACATTCACCCCAAATGTAGCCTTCTTGAGGGCAGGACTGTTTGATTTTTGTCTTTGTATTTCTAGAGGCTGGCATAGTTCTTGACACATAGTAGGTATTTAATATGTTTTTTCATTGGTTGATAGATTGAAGCTCAGAAGTACTAAGCGATCTGCCTACAACCATGTAGCTAATGGCAGAGGCAAAACTTGAACTCCAGCCTTCTGAAGATTATATCCAGCACTCAACCCACTAGGCAGATTGTCTCTCTGTGTAAAACAAAATGAATACGTATTTATGTGAAGCTCAGTAATAAGAAATAACGTGAGAAATGTTATAGTCAGTTGGATCTGTGTTTTATTCAATCCAGTATTCCTATCTCTAATAATGGCATTTAATGACACTTGAATCTCCTGTCCTCCTCACAAACACCATATAGTGATCTGGAATCACTTGACTCTCACTGTCTTCTTTTATCTGGTTTCTAGTGAGTAGGATTTTGAGGGAGGGCTTCAGTATAATTTACATCTCAGATAACTGAGGAAGGGTGATCTGGCGTAGTGTTACCAAGAGGTGAATCTTATGGGTAAGGATGGAGATAGCCAAACAAGATGAAGTTTGATACTATATATGACAATAAGTAGGACAAGGAAGCACATTACCAGTAAATGTTTGATAATGGAGTTCTATGCTAAAATAATAAACATTTGAGAGCAGCAAAGAGTATGGAGTCACTTGATTACACTAGCAAGACTACTTATAAACTGGCTACAAAATTAGATAGATTGTAATGGTGGGGGACTTTAATAATAATCTGTACTCAGGGTAACAGGTTACCCTTTAGAAAGTGATGGGGATGTGAGTTTTTATGATATCATCTAGGGCCAACTGTGTTCTCTCCTAAAATGTCATTAATTGCTACTATCAAAGATAGATCCATTTGATTATTTGATATATTTTGTGTTGAATTGTTTTTTTAAAACATGTTATAATAAAATTGTTATTACTTATCACTCATTTTCCCCTTCAGAGATAGGAATGGTAGATAGGGGAGGACTAATTCAGTTGGTCTAGTTGTTTACTGTAGATTTTGGTACAAGGGGCTTCTTTCGGTGAGAGGTTTGTGCATCAGATGAGAATAAAGGCCTGTGTCCCTGGCCAGGAACAGACAGAAATGATGGAAAAGAGAATTTTATGTTTTGGTCCTTAGACTGAATGGAAAGGATTGAGGGAGGTGCTGGGGACTTCTGCCAATGAGCATGAGAGAGGGTAAGTCTTTTGCTGCTAGTTAAAACTATATGTATGGAGGTAAGTGAGGAAGGGGACTTTTGATCCTTCTTGTGCATAAATAGGGCTTAGGGGAGAAAAGGGCTTCTGCCACTTGATGAACCCTGGCAGAACAAGGGTTGGTGCAGGCTTTCCATGCCTGGATGTTCAGGGATGGGACTAAGGGAGAGAATAGCCTATGCTGTTGGTTGGTTATAGGTTGTAGATAATGAGGCCTTTTGTTCTTGGTCAAGCTCAGAGAGAGGAGAAAAGTAGAAGTCCCAGGCTGGATACAGAGGGTGCAAAAGCTCATGACTAACATAAAAAGGAATGCTGGGTTTGGGGAAAGAGGTTTTGGTAGAACAGATGGGACTGAAGGAGGAGGAGGTCTTGCACCATTGGTCTGACACTAGGTAAGGATAGGTAATGGGGGTGGTAAATCTTTCCATTTTCTAAGTCTGACATCAGCAAGCAATTTTTAAAAATACATTTTATGTCTAAAGTTTTATAACTAAATTCGATGATACAGAATTTCCAGTGAGGCTTTAGGTATACTCCGTGAGAGGAATAGTGCCAAATATTAGTGCTTAAGTAGAAAGAAATCTGTTTCAAGTAGGAATGGCTTTCATATGGTAATCAATCCAGTTCTAACACTCAAAAACATAGGCTATTCCTGTAAATGCTTGTTTCATGAATATTTATGATTAGTCATTATACTAATTTACTATTTTGTTCTCTAGGTGATCCAAAATAACATTTACCATGTCCCTGTAGTAAAATAAGTCACTTTGTTGAACAAGGACACCTTGGTATTCAACACAGAAACTCACTGAGTGACATCTGGTTCACATTTTCCAGGTTTGCTGGTAATTCTCATGCTTTTGAATTGAACCACCTTTGGTTTTTAAATACATAACTTAGCTCTGTTCTCTTTTCTCATTTAGAAAATGATTCCCATCACAGGCTCATACTTCCAGTTAGCATTCACAGTGTAGCCATTATGTTTTGTCCTCTTACAAAAGGGACAGACTGCAAAGAAAATGCTGATGCAAATGTTTGTGGGGATAAACCTAGTATCTGTTATTAGATGATTTACTGACTCACTTTGGACAAGCCACAGCCTTCTTGTGATATGATAGATCATCTAGTTCAGCCCTTTGCTTTTTATACGTATAGTATGGCTGGTGTGTGTGTGTGTGTGTGTGTGTGTGTGTGTGTGTGTGTGTGTGTGTGTGTGTGTGTGTGTGTGTGTGTGTATAGAATTGACTTACCCAAGGTCACTCAACTACTTTGTGGCAGAGAAGTGATTCAAAACTTTTCACTTTGCTGACCATTCACACAAGGCTTTTAAACCTAAAAGTATCAAATTGCAAAAGTTGTCTTGTTAGACAGTTTCCAATGTCTAATCAAGGTCATGTCCTCAATCTTTTTTTTTTTTTTAATTTTTGGAGGGCAATTGGGGTTAAGTAACTTGCCCAAGGTCACACGGCTGGGTTTTTGTTTGTGTGCATTAAGTGTCTGAGGCCGGATCCGAACTCAGGTCCTTCTGACTCCAGGGCTGGTGCTTTACTCACTGTACCACCTAGCTGCCCTTGTCCTCAATCTATTAACATAGTAGAAGTGTTGATACTCTCATGAATACGGACTCTAAGCATTTGTCTGTTTAATTTTTGTGGAATTGGCTATTAAAATATTATTAAAAATAAAATAGAGGGAGGGAATTTGCTCATTAGCCTCTCTACTGATACACCTTGGAGTACAGCACTTGGCAGGGAAGGTAACTGAGTGATTGGGTGGAGGGCATAGTGAATATGGACCTCATTGTAGGCTAGTTCTCATAGGTGGCTGGGTGTAACTAAATGTGAGTTTTAATTAGTCGGGGGGTGATAATTGCATAGAATTTATAAGTAACTCAGGACTACTCATACATATCCCAAGGGATACTTATTAAGCACCTTCAAATATGGCTCAACATTAAACTAATCTCTTGGGATCTGCACTATGTAGGATAAATTTCTAGGCACTTGTATTTAGCATAATTGTGAAATAGGTAAGATTCTTTTTAGATCAATCAGCAATGAGTATTTATTCAGTACTCACTATGCGCTATGTATAAAGCGCCTGAGATACAAATTAAAAAAAAGAAGACAAAAATCAGTTAATTGTAAGTAGCATTTTAAGGCTTATACATATGTGTTTATACTAAATATATATATACATATATATGTATAACATGTGTATGCAAATACATATGTGTGTATAGATTAAATATAAAGAGATACAATAAATGCAAATAAATCCATGTAATGGAAATGCAAATTTAAAGATCTTCCCTGCCCCTAGGTAAAGTGCACCTGGAGCCTGTGGGGGGAGGCTTGTTTTTCAGGAAGGCCCACACCTTGATACTTTTGTGATTGGGCAGTGGGTCAAGGAGGTTGTTACAATCTCTGAGCCAGGAGAAGGCTATGTAAACCCTGTTGGGAGGTTTTGCTTTGGGGCTCACTTTGAGAAGTGTTGTGTGATTTGACCAGATGAGACTCTGGGCAGCCATTGAGAGCCCCCCGGCTTTGAAAACCCAGATGTTGATACTTCCCTCTCTGGTAACTGTGATTTGGTATTGATATAATGGTTGGACAGTTTGGAAGCCTGTCTGTTTGATCTGTAAGTGCTGTAACTCTGAAGTTCGGGGTGCTGACCTTTTTCCCCTGAACTAGGTAATATGTTTGTTTGATTAAAGTAAGCTTGTTAACTGATTTTGAGTTGCTTTCCTTTACAAAAGCAGATCTAAGAACCTGTGTTGGCAGCCACTCTGGGGATGCTGGGGTGCTTGCTGCTACAATCCAAGGAACTTAAATACAAGGCATTTAATGAGGGAAGGCACTAGCAGTTGTGTAGGACCTCAGGAAGGTTTTCATGTAGATGGTGATACTTGAGTTGTGTTTTGAAGGGAGAGAGGAATTCTGTGTGGTATAGGTGAGGAGGAGGTTCATTCCAAGCCTGAGGGATGGCCAGTGCAAGGGAATGGAAGTGGGAGCAGACGTGATGGCCCATTTGATTGAATTACAGTATATAAGAGAGAGAGTAAGGTACAATGTGGAAGAAAAATAAGTTGGGTCCAGGTTGTGAAGGACTTTAAAAACTAACAGATTATATTTCATCCTAGAGGCAACAAGGAGCTACTAGGGTTTATTAAGGAGGAGCTTGTGCTTTAGCGGGGTGGGTGAACAGGAATGAGAAGAGACTTGAGAAAGGGAGATCTATTGCAATAATTTTATTGAGACATGATGAGGACCTGAATTAAAGAAGTGGCTGTGTGAGTAGAGAGAATTTGGGCCTGAGCAACATTGTGGAGATAGAAATGGTGGGGAAGTGGGAGCTCTGCATGTGGGAGGCATAGGCAATCAAGGATTCAAAGAAGATGCCAGGATTATGAACTTGAGAGCCTGGGAGGGTTGCAGTGCCTTCAACAGAAACAAGGAAGTTTGGAAGAGGAGCAGGTTTGGAGAAAATGACAAGTTCTGTTTTGGACACTTGAATTTGAGATGTCTCTGATCTATCCAATTTGGAAGGTCCAGTAGGCAGTTTATGACAAGTGACTGAAGCTCAGGGAAGAGACTGGAACTTGGTCTATTGATCTGTGAGTCATCGGCAAAAACACTGAAATTGAACCCATCAGAGTGGATGAGGTAATTAAGAAAGAAAGGAAGAGGGTCTGGGATAGAGCCTTGAGGAACACCCAAAGTTAGGTAATATTATATGACTGATGAGTTAGTAAAGAAAATGAGAAATCAAACAGGCAGGAGGAGAATTAAGAGAGTGTAGTAGTGTTCAGTTAGAGCTGACTGCCAGTGCCAAATTCAATAGAGAGGTCAAGAAGGGCGAAGGTTAAGACAAGACTATCATATTTGGCAATTAAAAGATGAAGGAACTTTGGAGAAAGAAGTTTTGGTTGAGTAATGAGGTTGGAAGTCAGATTGCAAAGGTTGGAATGAGAGGGGGGAAGTAGAGGAAATGAGTATATACTACACTTTTTGGGAGTTTAGCTGGTAAAAGGAGGAGAAATAGAACAAAATTTGAGGTAGATAGCAAGGTCTAGTGTAGGTATTTTAAGGATTGGAGAATTGGGAATGTCGAAAGGAGGTAGGGAAGGCAACCATTGATAGGGAGGGAGAGAGGGATAGAGAGAGAGAGAGAGAGAAAGAGAGAGAGAGAGAGAGAGAGAGAGAGAGAGAGAGAGAGAGAGAGAGGGAGAGAGAAAAGAGAGAGAGAGAGAGAGAGAGAGAGAGAGAGAGAGAGAGAGAGAGAGAGAGAGGGAGAGAGAGAACACATATAACTGAGGCAGCAATCTACTAGAAAAGATGAGAATGGACGGAGATAAACAAAGGGAATCAAGGGTACATTTGGAAGGGTTAACCCTGGCAAGGAGGAGAGTCACTTCACTATCAGTGACTGGGGAAAGGAGGAGAGAATAAAAAATGTTATCAATAGATTTTATATGAAAAGAAGGGGAGAAGATATTGTTCAAGGTGAATGACCTCAACTTTTCCAATAAAGAGTGAGGAGTTGCAGGGTGTGAGAGGCTTAAGAAAGAAGGTTTGTAAAGCCTTCTGTGAGAAGTGAGATAGGAAATAAATTTGGGAGGAATAAAAAGGATTGTCTTACTCCAATGAGTAAGTCTTATTCCAGTGAGGACACAGTTAAAGTTGGATAACATGAATTTTTATTGTATCTATCACCATGATTGTATTACTTCCTCCTGCTATGTTCAGCTACATATGAGTAGGACAGGAAGAGGATGGTAGGGAGGGTAATCAAACTGGGGTTTAGCGAGTGATAGGAGAAACAGTGACAGCTTTCAAGGAGCTTGTATCTTATTGTAAATAACAGACATAATATCAATAGGCACATACAAGATGCACAAAGATAGAAGATAGCCATAAAAGGGTAGGCGTTAGCATTTGGTGAGGGGGAACACCAGAACACCAGAAAAGGTTCATGCAGATATTGGCATTTAAGGTAAATCTTGAGGTAGCCAGAAATTCTCAGAGATGGAGATGATGTGAGAGCATTCTAGGCTTGGAAGTGTGAGATTGAGTGTCATTTATGTGGGGTGACAAGTAGGCCAGTATGACTGGACCATAAAATGTATAGAAGGGAGTAATGCTAAGATGATTAGAAAGATAGGCATAGGGCCAGATTATGAAGAGCTTCAGAAGGCAAACAGAAGTTTATATTTGATCTTGGGGTAATAGTGAGCTACTGGAGTTTATTGAGAAAGTAGGATGACAGTGTCAATTACCATCTGATCATAAAAATCAGGCTAAACATAAAAGAGGGATACTAACTTGCTAAAGGTATCATCATTGTCATCTTAACGGAAAGTCCAAACTGAAGTGGGATTCTTTGTTGATAGCGAGGTTCTCCAAATGCTTTTTGTTTTTTTGGATAACTATGCTGGTTGCATCATCCCAGAACATTTCAGAGTTTAGGAAGGTGTCTGAGGGAAACTATAAAGGGAAGAATATAGACAATAGACTTTTTAGGAAAATGGTTGAAGGGGTGATGACATAAACTGCATTTAGAGATGATTATTTATCACATATGAGATAAAACATAGTATTAAGTATACAAATAAATAGGTGCTGTTGTAATATAGACTGAAGTAGTATTCTTACATAACCAGGAATGCCCCTCAGTTTTAAGTCCAAAACATACTTATCTACCAATACTCCCTTGGAAACACAGAGGACCTCATTGATTCCAACAAAATGTTAACCTGAAGTTCCAGTTATTCAGAATATTAGAAATCTTTGATTTAGGTCAGTGTGCTAGCTCTGTTGGGCCGATGATGATATAAGTGATAGCCTGAAAAAATAGGAAAACAATACATTTTCAAGTTAACATTTAATCATAACAGATAGTTTTATGACTTAAAGAAATAATGGGTATAATACAGTCCTGGAGAATCAATTTTCAGCATGAAGTGTATGAGTTCTATGCATCTTTATTGAAGTATACATATAAAACAGGAAAGTGTGAAATGGCTTTAAAAACAACTGGTGAGATTTACTTCTTCCCCTATTTAAGTCTTCCTGTCTTATTAAAATATACTTACCACGGTTGAAGGTAACTTTTTATTATAGGTTTATGATTTATGGTTTCACTATGCTCATTCTGATAGCAGATGTCACATTGTTTAGTAAATTGGTTTTATGGCCAGTATCTTATGTTAGTTTCGGTAACCTTCTTGACTGTGTCCTAGATTTATTTGTTTCATCTATGTTTGCTGTCACAAATAGAGAGAAAAAATAGATATACATTACATATCCAACCAGTTAATTTGCTGAATGTTCTGGACAATAGATAATATGCTAAAGATTTCAGAGAATAAATAATTTCAATCAAAATTAAGAAAATAAGAACAAGACCTTTCTCAGATGCTTCCATATTTTCCCCAAATGAGCTCCTTTATTAGTTACTATGATCTTTGGTACTAAGTAGAGTAGTATTTTCTTTTGGCCTATGCTCTTCCCCTTTTTACTCCTTTCTTTCCTCTTCCCACTTTTCTTCATCCCTCTGTCAATTATCCAAAAAGAATAATATCCTCATCAAATGCTTCAGAATTACAAGAGTTCAATTCACTAAATAAAATTCAGGCTACTCACTAGATTGTGGTGTGGGAAATGGCTTCATTTTCTCTTTTGGAATATGTTTGAAAGACAAAAAACAAAACAAACCCCAGTCTACATTAAATTCGGTGTACTCAATCATCTAAATAATTATAATAAAATCATTATGTAACTGTAATTACTTCATTGTGTTCACTGTGCAAATGAGATGAAGGAAAGTGTTCCATTTATAAAATACACATTGTATTAATATGAAATAAGTCAACCACTAAGTTCTTTGAGGTGGTGATAGAAATCCTGACAATTTCTCATTCTCATTAAGTCAGGTGTAAAAATAAGGGCATTTAAAGATACATACACTTTTTGCACTATAATGCATATAATTAGAAATTTATTTGGAGACATTTGCATTATATTTTAACTTTCTTAAGAATCTTACAACATTCATTTCAAGCATCACTTCTATACCTATACTTCACACATATACACAATTGATATACATATATATGTATTCATGTCTACTATATCACATGTCACATATTATATATTATATATAGCATGTATTATTATATACATATATACATATATATATATATATTTACATTTGGACATCTAGGTGGTACGATGGATGGAGTGCCAGGCCTGGAATCAGGAGGACATGAGTTCAAATATGACCTCAAATATTTACTAGTTATGTGATCCTGGACAAGTCACTTAACCCTGTTTGCCTCAGTTCCCTCTTCTGTAAATGAGCTAAAGAAGGAAAAATAAACCATCCTAGTATCTCTGCCAAGAAAACCCCAGATGGGGTCATAAAGTTGGGCATGACTGAAATGACTGAACAACAATAAGAAGTACACATATATACCCACACACCATAAATCTCCACACATTGTAGCTTCAGGTCCCTAAATATGCTTTCCTGCAGATAGAATAGTAGTGGAAGGAAAGTTATGATTATAGGGATTGAATCATTGATGCATGAAATGGTACATAAACTCTTATTCTTTGGGTAGTGAACTCTGGGAAGTGATCCTAGTTGTAGAAATGCCATGGACATTTCTGTTTGAGGACTAACCTGGAGCATATTCCCTCAAAAAGATTTTCTAATTAAGCTGACTTTGAAGCAATGGATACTTGCTAGGTTATCTGGTGTCATGTGTAGAATTCTCCTTGCACAAATATCTTGGAGAATCTGGGATAGTTCTAGACTATTTGTATGTCTGTCTCTCTGTACTTATAAGTTCTTAACTATGTACTAGGAACTCTTCTAAAAGTGGAGGGTACAAAGAAAGGCAGAAACAGTACCTACCTTCAGGAAATTTGCCTTCTAATGGAGAAACCAAGATGTAAATAATAGGTAAATACACGATCCATACACAATAAATAGGAATTAATCTCAGAGAGAAAGGCACTAGCTGCTTGGAAGTCCCAGAAAGGTCTCAGGCAGAAGGTGGGGTTCTAGATGATATTTGAAAACTACCAGGGAAGCTGAGAGGCAGGTATGAGAAAGAAGATTGTTGCAGGCATCATGGGACAGCCAGTGTAAAGATATGGGAATGTAGTGTCATATAAAAAGAGGAGCAAGTAGGTCAGGCCAACTGGATAGTAAAATGAATAGAGGGAAATAAAGAGTAAGAAGACTAGAAAGATAGGAAGAAGTCAAATTCTGAAGAGCTTCATATGACTAAACTGAGGAATTTTTATTTGATCTTTGAGGAACTGGGAGCTGGTGGAGTTGTTGAGGAAGGTACGCGTGTTCAGATCTAAGCATAAGGAAAAATCACTTTGGCAGCTGAGAGGAGGATGGATTATAGTGGGAAGAGGATTAAGGCAAGAAAACCAATTAGGATGTATCCTAGAAGACTCAGCAAGGATAGTGCTAAGATGCCATTTTTGGGTGGTTTCAATGACATAATACTGAACTATCTAATAGGCTCAGAATTTTTTAGATGATCACATGATCTAGGTGGTAGCTTAGAACTCATATTTTGTAACCTTTTAATTTTAGATATAAGGAAACTGAGGCCTTAAGTCTAATAAGTAAATAAGGAGCATAGCTGGGATTCATATCCAGGTCCTCTAAATTCATTGTGGCTTCCTGAAGAGGCTCCCCATTATCTCATAAGGATTGATGTGTTGGAAAGAATATCAACTCTGTATACACCTGGTTTGTTTTTTCAGTACATCAATTCTTGAAAGATATTGGGAGATCATCTTTAGAGAGACACCAATGATGGGCACACCTTCTAATTAGATTAGTTGCTACTTTGAATTGCCACTGAAATAGCAGACAGTAAGGCTAGGCAAAATTTATTGTCTGAATATCTTCACTTTTCTCTGCCATCCTGGGGAGGAGCAGACATTGTTGCTTATCCATTGTATTGATTCCATACTGAGGAAGGGTAAGAATCATTTCAAACCAGTAAACCTAGTAGAGTTGGAGGACCTTAAACTCTGGGTGGGAACTTGGGTCAGTGACAGAGACCAAAATAGCAATATACTTTTGAGTGGGAGTATTATAGGAAAAGATTATAGTTAGAACAAATGAAGCTTAGTAGGTGCAAAGTTCTTAACGTATTCAGTCTGTGTTTCCCATTAATGACTATTTTTTTGGATTTTTCTAACCCCCAGTATTATAAATGTCTTAAAAAGTAACACTTTTTATGAAAATCCTTGGGTGAATACATAGTGAAAGCTAAAGAAAGAGACATTTATTCAAAGTACGTTAGAACCAAAGGCTCTTTGGTTGTGAACTTGAGCAATTTGCCACTTTTTATCTCCTAGAGTATTCATGGAAACATTAATAACTAAAGTGCTTGCATATGTCATCATAGTCTTACTGTTTATTACAATATTTTTTCAGTCACAGCCAATGTTGAGACAACTGTCAGTCCCTCACAAAATGACTGTATGTTTTTCTTATTGATTCTCATACAGTACATTCTAATTTGTCAGGTTTTAGTGACTATTATTTTTGGAGGCATACTTTGCCAGACATTTTTGTTTAAGAGGAAAGATGAAAAATTAAGATCTTGATTGAAGATTCAAATCTTGAAAAAAATTATAGATTCATTGGGAATATAAAGAAATAAAGTGACAGTTTTTTTGCCCTCCCTGCCCCACTTTCAGCTTACATTTTTTGGGGAAATAGCATCTACATAGATAAATCAATGCAAAATAGACACAATACAGCTGTTCTCTGTGCCTGGAATGTTCTTCTTCCTCTTCTTCACCTGCTGACTTCCCTAGTTTCCTTAAGTCCTAGCTAAAAATCTCACCTACTACTAGAAGTTGTTCCTAATCTCTTTTAATTCTAGTTTTGTGGGCAGCTAGGTGGCACAGTAGATAGATTGCTGGGCCTGTGTAATGGCAATGGGAATTTGAAGATCTTCTATGTCTCTTAATAAGCCTAAGGGAATTTGAAGACCTTCTCTGTTTTGAAGTTTTTTCCTGCTCCCTAATAGGCTGAATGTTATCACATGGAGCCTGTGGTGGGAGGAATTTGTTGAAGAGTGGAGCAGTGCTCACAGGAAGTTGGGAGTCAGAGCAGTGAGAGCTGGAGGGAGGAGAGGATGCATCCAGGGAGATAGATAGGCTTGTGAGTGTGGTTTGTGGGAAGGCTAAAGGATGGTGTGGTTCTCTGCTGCATTATGGTGTATTAACTTTTATATTGCTATGACGGATTTGGTTTCCTGGCGTTGGGATCTGGTTTTCTGGTATCTTAATAAATGTTTTGCTTCTGTCTTCTATATGGAGAGTCTGTTATATTTTACAAATGACAACTATGCTGGCATATTTACAGTTGCTGTTGGTGCTGTGAATATTGTGTTGATATTACAGCCCGCAGTGAGGAAGACCTGAGTTCAAATCTAGCCTCACATACTTCCTAGCTGTGTGACCCTGGGCAAGCCATTTAATCTCTGTTTGCTTCAGTTTCTTTATCTATAAAATGGAGATGATACTATCATCTACCTCCCAGAGCTGCTGCAAGAATCAAATGAAATAACACTGTAAAGCTCTAAACATAGTGTCTGGCACATAGTAAGTGATATATAAATGTTAGCTATTATTATTATTCCCCTTGTTGATTATTTCCTATTTATCTGATATATAGTTTGAAATCATTTATTTAATTTTGTATATTGTCTGCCCCACATGACTGTGAGCTGTTCAAGAGCAAGGGTTGTTTTTTTTTTTTTGCCTTTCTTTGTATCCTTAAGGCTTAGCACAGTGTCTGACACTTGGTATTTAATCAATGACTGATTAAATATAAAATAATGGGGGGGAAGTATACTAACAGTTGTGGGGATTATGAAAAGTCTCCTAAGATTTAGCACTTGAGCTAAGCCTTGAAAGCACCTAGGGATACCAAGAGGTTGAAGTCAGGAATCAGTGCATTTCAGTTATGGGGTATGGCTGGTGCAAAGCATGGGGATGGGAAATAGAATCTATGCATAGGGAACTGCAAGTAGGTCAGGTATTTTGGAATGTAGAATACAAGAATGACATTAATATGAGAGCAGTCTGGAAAGGTAGGATAATAGTATCACAAATTTAGAGCTTTAAGTGACTTAGGTAGACTTACTCATTTTACAGGTGAAGAAATCCAGTTCCAGAGAGCTTAAGTGACTTGTTCAGCTAGGATCACAATGGCAGCCAGTGGTGAGTTTGGAATGTGAACCAAGGAATTCAACTTCCAATCCGTCTCTTTGCAGTACATTGCCTCCCAAAGCTGAAGCCATACTGGGAAGGGTTTCAAATGTTGGATGAGTCTGTATTTTACTCTAGAGGAAATAGGGAGAAACCAAAGATTCTTGGGCAGGAATGTGACATGTTGGTGCTTTAGGGCAATCAGTTTGGCAGTTGTGTGGAGGATGGATTGGAGAGAGAAGGGATTGGAGGCAGGGAGTCCCATAAGGAGGCTTCTACGATAGAGCAGTTAGGCTATTATAGTAGACAAGGATTCAGACTAGGATTGTGGCTATATAAATACAAGAAAGGGGTGAGTTTAGGAGATGTTTTAGACTTTACCAGACTTTTCAGTTGAATAAACAAAGGAAGTGGATAAGGGTGAAGGACTGAGGACCAAAGAAGTTATGAGGTTAATGAAGTATAGTCAGTTTGGAAATGAGATAAATGTACTTGCCTCTTGTCTGCTAGCCTCTGGATTACAGATGGATATTCATTGTGGGGATATATACACGTATGTATGTGTTTGTAAACACATGCATATGCCCACATGTGTACTTATGTTTATATATATTTCTAGTATTTACATAGTAAAAGTTTATAAAGTACTTTATATATTCTTTCATTTGATCCTCACAACAACCTTGTGAATAGGGTCATTCTCTCCATTTTACAGATGAGGAAACTGAGGCTGATAGGGGATAAGTAATTTTCCCAAGGGCAAATGGCTTAAAGTGTCTGAGGCAGGAGTCACACTCAGATCTTGGTGACTCTAAGTCCAACAATCTGCATTGTGCTGCCTTTCAGTGCACAGATCATTATTTTAATAGTTACTTTTGGGTAATTTACTTCCTTTCTCTGGGACTCAGTAACTTCATCTAGAAACGAAAGCGATTTGACTCTGTTCACTAAAATTCTATCACCCTGTGATCTCCTCTGACTCTCACAATATCATTGTGAGGCAGGGAGAGTAAGGATTATTTTCTCCATTTGGGGGGATTTAAAAATGGAGACTCACAAACATGAAGTTACTTGCCCATAGTCCCAGTAAATGACAGAACCGGGATTAGAAGGCAAATGTTTCGACTACCAGTCCAATTCTTTTTTAATCCTTTCACCTCGGTCTCTGCACACTTATAGAGAACAACATTTTACTATGGGGAGGCAGTAAAGCACTTTACCTTTTGCTAGGGAATGTATTACTCTTTTTTATTTCCTTGCAAAGATGCTTCGGACAAACCCATTACTCTAGGTCTAAGCAGATGGAAAAAATGAGGCAGAGTCATTATGTAGTCTCATTTCTCTATAGCTAGGCTATTAGTCTTCAAAGCCCATGAAGTGAAAACTGGTCATGAACAGTTGGAGGCTCATTTTCTATAATTGGACTAGAAGTGGCAACACCAGACTATGGTTAAGCTTGATTGATTTCACCTTTGCCAGGTCAGGCCCCTCTTGGCTGGTAATTAGCAGACCATCAGCTAGTTGTTTAGTATAGCTTTACATAACATGGAGAAAAAGTCAACATGATTTAGATAAAGAGTTAAGCCTTTATTGTTCCCTATTTGTTGTCTGTTTGCAGACATAACTATCCATCTATATAAATTTAAGCAGTGGAATAAAAACTCTGGCAGATTCAACCAAGAATTTCAAATAGTGCCAATGACAGTTTGGGTATCCTGTCCAAGGACCAGCCTTGTTCCATGTGGAGAGGCTCCTCCCTAGCAGGCCATCCATTAAGAAATACATTCTTTGGCTATGGGAATTCATGAAACCGATAAAAATACAAGGCAATAACAAACCATTCAGCTTCTACAGTGATAATGATAGAGTGAATGAAAAGGGGGCAAGGGTGCCATGCTTTTAGACCATCTGCCCTGAAATATGATTAAAACACAGAGCAGGAAACTACCTTAGAAATCAACTGGTCCAAACTCTGCATTTTATGGATTAAAAAAAAACCCAAAACAAAAATAAAGACTGAGGTCCAGGGAAGAGAAGTCATTTGTCAAAGTCTAAAGTTAGTGATAAGGTTGGAAATAGGACACTATTTTCTTTCTTGTCAGTTTTCTTTCCATTAGTCTACACTCTTTCTATATATATAAAAAAACAAAACTCCATACTCAACTTCAACCTACTGAAACAATTTGGCTTTATTTTTAAGTAGGTCTAAACATACAATGTATGTCAAAGTGGTGAAATGGAACCAGTAATTACATGTGATGCTACTTAAATAGACAAATATCCCTTTGTGGATTAACAATTTTAAAATAACAGTTTACTAGGAAGTACCATGAACCTCTATTCATCCTAGCATTCTCTTGACAAGGTCCCAACAGATTGATTTTGGAAGATCTGTGAATTCATTAGGGTAAGGTGAATCTGCTCAGGAAAATTGCTCTGCCAATGAAAACCAGAAACTCTCCTGTTGGGTTAGAGATGGTTAAAGAATTATCTGGCAACTGAACAGTTAATTGACTTGTCTTGGATCACACAGCTACTAGCTACTAGAGATAAGACTTGAACTTTGACAATGTGATTGGCCCTCTGTAGACTTCACCATGTTAACTCTTTGTCTTCTGTGATGAAAAGGATAAAATAAATATAGCCATAATTGTCTAGTGGTTATTAATGATTCTGTCATTAAACCACTTTTGAATGAATCTGTATTTCCTGCTTTCTGTGGGAACATTGAATAATATATATATAATTATATATATTGAATATATATATATATTTCATACTTCTACCCTTTAGATTAATGACTACCTTAACTTTGTTATCTATTATATGAAATTATTATTATTACTATTATTTCATTTCATCTGCATTAAACTTTCTCAAGCTTAAAGGAATCCACTTAAATTTAGAATTTCAAGATTTGGTGAATGAATCGGTCTATTAAAATCTAGAAGACAGTGGATGACATAAGTAAAGTGAATAGTTTTCCCTTGATGCTTTCACCTTTGCAGACTTAAATCCTAATCATCTATACAAAAGTATTTGTTTCCATTATCACTCCTCTTTATCAGAAGATGACCTTGCCCTCTACTTTACTGAGCAAATTGAGGCCATCCAATATGATTCTCTCACCTCCCATTCTTTTTGCCTCAGTACTTCTGGACATTAAAATTTTTTTTTTTAATTTCTCTACTCTTATAGAATGAAGTGGTCTTTTTGCTTAGCAAGGTGAACTCCTTGGTTGCACTTTTGATATCACCTCATCCCCTCTCTCTGAGAGATGAGAAGAGATTAGACTGGATCTTTTACTTCAAGTGTCTCTATCTTGACTGGTGCCATGCTTGCTTCCTACAAAAGTGTCAAAATTTTCCATTTATTTTGAAAAACAAAACAAAAACAATAGGAAAATCTTTACATTATCCCTACTATCCCCTGAAGTAGGTGTCCTGTATATCTCCCCCTTTTCACTAAAATCCTAGAAGCTCCTGTGTCTTCAAGTAGAGGAGTCTAAGTTTCCCATTTATAGAATCTTTACTCCAAAGCTTTCAATGAGCACTCTGAGGAAACAGAGGAGATGGAGCTTATTTTGTAACAAATGGTATTGAAGAATGCATTCTACTTATATACCTTTCATTTATTCTTCCATTTGCAGCAATATGACTATAATCCAATAACTCTATTGAAAATATTCTTTCAAAATGTGCTGATTACTCTTTTATAACAGACCCATTATCTGGATCTTCCCTTTGTCTTATCACACTCTGACTTACATTACACCAATTTGTTGTACAAGTTGTATCCTGTGAGACACTGTCATTTTTCAGCTTTGTTACTGCATCAACACAGTGTCAAACATCAGTTGATGCTGAGTAAATATTTGTTTGAATGTAATAACAATAGAATCATATTATATTAGTGCTATAAGGCATCTTAGAGATCTTTTCAGACACCCCCATTTTTTTGTAGAATAAGGACCTGGACTTTGGTCGAATAAGTAGAATTGTCAATTGCAAAGCAATGAAAAGTAGTGCCTGCCTGAGTTATGATCCATTCTCATGTCAAATGGAGAGCAGCATAGTAAGCAATCAATAAATCATTGCTGATTGGATTTTAAAGATAATTTTATAATCTTATTTTTTCTCATTTTATGCTAAATAAGCAAAATCTTTCCATCACCCTACTAATCTCTCAAACCTTATTTCGCTCCCATCATCATCAAACTTCTAGAAAGAGCATTTTGCATTCATTGACTCCAATTTTTCATTTAATACAGAATTCCCTGGTCAGGTTTTTATATTTTTGACTAATGAAACTGTTCTCTTAAAGGTCTCTAATGAGCTTTTTATGTCCATATCCAATGACCTTTTCTAGACTTCATCCTCTTTGACCTTTGTAGGTATACTATGATAATGTAAGAAATAGAAACTATTAATAAAAACCTCTCTCTCTCTCTCTCTTTCATCTATGGGTGTTATTCAATGCAATTTCAGAAGCCAGAAGATTAATGAATGTAGTTAGATTGACTCATGCGACTTTATATACACCAACACATTTTTGAGGATGATTTTGTTTCACATACCTAAAATTCTGATTTCCCAAGGATCAAAAACATATATTTATGCAACTGTATTATTACTATGGAGTGGTTTTTTTGGCATCTTATGGGTAGGATAAATGCCAACCAGATGGTCTGGAGCAATCTAGCAGAAAAGCAGCTGGACCATTCTTGCTTTCTATATGGCTTAGCTGCTATGCAAAGGCAGTTGTTTTCTTTGCACTTTGAAGAGTGAAGAAAAAATAAATCTTCAGTATAGCTTACACATTGTTAATGAATGTTATATGCTGTCAAGTTCATTATGTAAATAGGACCCAGAAAAACCCAAGTACATATTAATATGTTGTTCATGTTATTTTTAAGCTAGATTATTTTAATAGGAAAAACTCCTACGTAGACATTTTCGTTTTCAAAGGTTTTTTTAAAAATAAAATTGATGCATTGATTCTATAAGAAAATCTACCAACTTTTTATTATATTGATCACATGTAACTCTTATCAAGTAGCTACTTAATTAGTTTTACAAAAGAAAGTGGTACATCTCTACTCAATACACAATCAGGCAACAGACATTATTAAACACTTACTATATGCCAGGCACTGGAAGAAAGAAGGAAAAGACAATAAGAAGAAAGATAGACCCTGTCCTTCAGAAGCTTACATTCAAATAAGGGAGGACAACACATAAAAGGGAACCCAAAGGGATGAGATGGGGAGGGGGAGGTATGATAAGGAGAAGAAGGTACCTAATGCAGGAGTATGGTTTTAAAGCCCAGGAGTTGAAGTTCAGAATCAAGGGGGAGATGAAAGCTGGTTAATCTGGGCCCTTCCACAAAATAAAAGCCACAACTCATCTATGGAAGAATGGGGCTAGCCTAGCTAGCAGAATATTCCAGGATGAGAAGGCCATAGGTGAGATGGATGTTTCTTAGTGAAGAGATCCCAGGCTCTGAGGGAAGTTCCAGGATGAGATAACAGCTGAGTGAGGCATGGTTTTGAAATCCAGAAATTTAGGAGCAGAGCCAGGAGGGGAATGAAGGCTGGTCAACCTAATCTCTCCACAAAATGGAAGCCACAGGAAGAACTCATTAATGGGAGATGATCAGCCTGGCAGAAGGATATTCCAGGGTGAGAAGGCCACAAGGAGAAAATCTGGTCAATAAAAACAGCACCATAATAATGAACAACTTAGAAAGACTTGCATTTGATCAATGTAATGACCAACCATGACAAAAGTCAGAGGACCCATGATGAAGTAAGCTATCTACCTCTAGACAGAGGAATGATGGCTCAAAGTGGAGAATGGGACATACATTTTAGGACATAGTAAATGTGTG
Organism: Gymnobelideus leadbeateri; assembly: GCA_011680675.1. Taxonomy (NCBI): domain Eukaryota; kingdom Metazoa; phylum Chordata; class Mammalia; order Diprotodontia; family Petauridae; genus Gymnobelideus; species Gymnobelideus leadbeateri. The sequence continues at coordinate 77,015 of WOXC01004933.1, forward strand.
GATTTGTTTTGTTTGACTATATACATTTTTTTTTACATTATGTATATTTTAAAAATTAGCAAAAATCTTCCTTTTCCTCCTTTACTCACTCCAACTGAGGATGAAAGAAAAACAAAACCCCTGTTACAAACATATAGTTAAATAAAACAAATTTCTACCTTGGTCATGTCCAAAAGATAAACATATGTATGTGTTTATACATTTATACATTTATAATTGTATATTATTATATAATTATATAAATGTATATCATATGATTATATAAATATATGTGTTTATACATGCATACATTTATAATATACATTTTATGTACACATATATTTGTGCATATATCATATACACAAATGTCGACAATAAGGTTCAGTGTGCACACACACATATTCATGCATGTGTGCATACACACACAAAGAGGCAAAGAGACAGTTCTTGATCTCAAGGAGCTTATAATCATACATGCACACAAGTACACACACAAAATCATATATACAAATAGTATATATATGTATATAGACACCCATATGATCATATGCATGCTTACATACATATATATACACACACACGTATAAGATTGTAAGCTCTTTGAAGTCAAGGACTGTCTTTTGCCCTTTTTGTATCCCCAGCATTTAACACAGTGCTTGACACAAGGTAGATGCTTAATAAATGTTTACTGATTGATGTATTTCATTCTGCCCTCTTAAGTCTTTTATCTTTCAGGAGGTGGGTAGCAAGTTTAATCACTAGTCCTTTGGAATCATGGTCATTATGTTGATCAAATTCCTTAATCTTTCAAAGTAGTTTGTCTTACTCTTTACAATATGGTTGTCATTATATAAATTATTCTCTTAGTTCTATTCACTTCACTCTTTATCTGTTCATATGGTCTTCCCAGGTTTCTCTTAAACCAGCCTCTTCATCATTTCTTATAACACAATTATATTCCATCACATTTACATACCATAGCTTATTCAGTCATATCCCAATTGGTGGGTACCCCTTCATATTCTTATTCTTTGCTATCTCAAAAAGAGCTATAAATTTTTTTGTATATTTCTTTCTTTAGGACTAATCTCTCTCTAAATCCACCCTTCCTCTAATTCTTCTTTCTATTCTCTTCTTCCATTTCCTTCCTATTTTTCTATTGGATGAAATATAGTTCTATACTCAGTGTGTGTGCATGTGTGTGCGTGTGTGTGCGTGTGTGTGTGTGTGTGTGTGTGTGTGTGTGCGTGTGTGTGTGTGTATTCTTCCTTCCTTTTACCAGTTTTGATGAAAATAAAGTTCAAGTGGCAGTTGGTCTTTTAGGCCCTCTGTGAGATAATTTTCCCTAAATTTCCTTTCCTTTCCCCACCTAGTATATTCTTCTTTAAAGATGATTAAGATATAATAAAACCATTCCTAGGCTTTTGTCTGATTGGACTCCCCTTAAGGCACTGATAATGAATGGTAGAGTTTAGAAGGGGGTGTAATTTGATGAGAACATGTTAACTATTGAGGAATGAGTCCAAGCAGAGCATCAGTGGTTGGAGATAGATCAGTTAAGGAGAGGCAGGTGAATAGATTTGAGGATTTTTCCTTGATGTCCAAACTCAAGGTGGTGATGTAATGTCTTGTGAAGGCCCAGGAAGCTAGACTCATAGCAGGTACAAGTTAAGACTCTGGAAGTCTGAGAATTCAATTAGAAGACAGAAGTTGGTGGTTGCCAAAGATGGGTCACTGGTGCAGGTATGGAGTCCTTCAGATCAGGGATGCTTTTTACTCCTAACATCCCTACCACAGTACAGTGCTTGGCACATAGTAGGTATCTACTAAATGTTTGTTTTTTCATTTGGTGGTGTAGGAGGGATGAAAGAATCTTGTTTCTACACCTGACCAGAGAAGATCTTAGTTGTAAACTGTGAAGATGGAAACTAGGAGGTGGATGGTGGATGGTGGGGTCTTGTGTGTGTATGTTTGTGCATATGCATGTGTGTGTGTGTGTGTGTGTGTGTGTGTGTGTGTGTGTTGGGGAATGTTGCTTGGATATTGAAGCCTCCTTGTTTGTTAAGGCAGAAGTCATGAAGTAGGTGTCTAGTTTTGCTCATTGGGTATCCGTCTTGGATTTGGTTGGGAAAATCCCTAGGCATAAGATAAAAGCCAAGAAGAGTACAGCAAATTCTTGTTCTGAGTGAATGACCTTTACCTAGATGGAGAAGTCCTAGCACTTACCATGTAAAATTAGGCAAGTTATTTAAACTCCCTATCCTCAGTTGTCTTATCTGTAAAATAGGAATAATAATAATACCTAAATTCAAGAAGAAGGACCAAGTGATTCTTTGCAGTCTCTTCCAGGTTTAAGATCTGCCTAGGAAGAAGATAGAGTGAACTTCAATGATAGATAGTATAAAGGAGAATCAATGGGATTCCAGACACCAGAGAAGAAATTTGAAAGTGCATGATAAATCTCAGTGCTGAACCACATCATCAGAAAAGTGCCTTCTCAGTCTCATCCCTTCTTTTCAGCTTCTTCCTGTTCATTCAGGAATGACAGCTGCAGAGAATAAACTCTTAGTGAAGTGGCAGGATGTTACTAATTTGTTTGATTTCTCTAAGTCTTATGAACAACTGGGTACCGGTTAACCAAAAAACCCCCAATAAAATATGAGAAGGCACTGGTCAATGGTTCTGACATATTCTTATTATAGAGCCTTTTCTTTGATCCTTCATTGATTTTAACAAAATTACTGGAAAAGGCATAGTCCTGATACTTTAGCAAAAAAGATGGCTCTTAGAAGGTTGAACACTTTTTTTTTTACCAGGTTTTAATAGAATAACTATTTTTTTAAACCTAAAAGAGATCTCTAGAGGAAAAAACTCTCCCCAGTTTATATACAAATGTATAATCTGACCTCAGACACCTGGCACACTTACAAGCTGTGTGACCTTGGGCAAGTCACTTGACCCCAATTGCTTTGCCCCAAAAACAAAGCCAAACAAACAAAAAGAATCAAAGAGATTAATTGGGAGGTTCTTGCAGTAGTCTAGATATTAAAAGACCTTGATTTAGAGTGGTTTTAAAGGGGAAGAATACATTATTATGGAAAAATCCACAGGACCTCCTGGTATATATCCACAGTAATCCTCCAGGTACCCTGGAGGTTACTGAGTTCAATTTACATATTTTACAGATGAGGTGACAGGTGAAAGTGAGGGAGGAGTTGGAATGGTCTTTAAAGTTTAAAATAAGGATGGGGGAAGTACTGGGGAAGTGGGAGCGGGTAGAGTTGATTTTGAAGGGAAGATGAAAGGTAATATACCCAGAACTCTAGACCAAGGCAGAATTGGATAGAATCCTAACTCTGTCACTATGTTGCTGTGTAATCAACCAGAGGCAAATATCTTTGCCTCTCATGACCTCAGTTTTGTGAGGAAGTTGGATTAGTTGGTTTCTAAAGGCCTTCTGAGTATTTTTATGTATTCTTCTTTTGAGTTTTACAATTTTTTTTTCCTCCAGTCCTGGAATGTCTATCCCTGCCCATCACCAACCTCCATCTCTTTCCTAAGAGGTCACTATTTCCCTGACCTAGAAAAAGTCTGAAAGGAACGGGAAGGGTATTCTGGGTGACTCATCCCAGAGTGAATGGCTTTGTCTCCTCCCTTACCCCTTGCTCCCTTCTCCCCCAGACATTGCAGTGAGTGTGTATATATATATATATATATATATATATATATATATATATATATATATATATACACACATACATATATATGTAAGTATATATATACATATGTATATATGAAACCTTTATTACATCTATTATATATTACATGTATTATATTATATGCATATAGATCACATATATTATATATTACATTATGTTATATACATTGAACATGTTTATTAGGCATAAAATGATTTTTATAGTCTAATATGTTGTTAGAAATGTAACCAATGTCCCAATATCCTTGTCTCTGAGTTCATCATTATCAATAAATATTTATTAAGCACTTACTATGTACCAGATACTATATTAAGTGCTAGAACAGGCTATCATGAATAAGGCCTGGCCTTAGGAACTAGTCCCTATAATAGGAGTAGGATCTATTGGGGTCCCTGCAAAATGAGTTCAGTGAGTTTTCCCTAAAAGGTAGAGAAACTGACCCTATAATTGGCCTAGGGGACTAGGGCTTGAGCATTGATATGGTTTCTTGGTCACATTGAGGAAAAAAAAATGGTTAACCAATGAAACTTAACCAGTACCTTTTAGACTTGATGGATTTATCATTGCTGTGTAAGTCAGTGCCCTCTTTTTATTTGCTTATTTTTAATATTTTATTTTCCCCAATTATATGTAAAAATATTTTTTGACCTCTGTTTTTAAAAAATGTGAGTTCCAAATTTTTTCGCTTCCCCCTTCATTGAAACAATTTGATATATAGCTTATATACATTTAATCATGTAGAACATATGTCTATATTAGTCATATTGTGAAAGAAGACACAAACCAAAAAAAAATAAAGAAAATTTTAAAAAGCATGCTTCAATGTGTATTCAGACTCCATAAATTCTTTCTCTGGATGTGGATAGCATTTTTTCATCATAAATCTTTTTGGAATTGTCTTGGACCATTGTATTGCTGAGAATAGCTAAGTCGTTCATAGTTGATCACAATATTGATATTACGATATACAATGTTCACTTGGTTCTGCTGCTTGTTTCACTTTGCATCAATTCATGTAAGTCTTTACAGGTTTTTTGGAGAACATCCTGCTCATCATTTCTTTCTTTTATTTTTTAATTAAATATTTTATTTTACTCTAATTATATGTGAAAACAATTTTTAACATGTGTTTAAATATTTTTTTTTACTTCCAAATTCTCTCCCTCCTCTCTCCCCTTCATTGAGAAGGCAAGCATTTTTATATAGGTTATATATGTATAGTCATGTAAATATATTATAAAAGAAAATATAGATAAAAAAAAAACCCAAGGAAAATAAAGTAGAGAAAAAATTTGCTTTGATCTGCATTCATTTGCCTTCAGGTTCTTTTTTTCTTTTTTGAGATAGATAGCACTTTCCATCATAAGTCCTTCAGAATTGTCTTTGATCGCCGTTGATCATCATACAATACTGCGGTTATGATATACAATGTTCTCCTGGATCTGCTTATTTTGCTTTGCTTCAGTTCAAGTAAGTCTTTCTAGATTTTTCTGAGAACGTCCTGATTGTCATTTCTTATAATACAAAAGTATTCTAGCACAAAGTAATAATGCATATATAGAGTAAAGAAATATTTTATTCTGTGCCATAGAAAATGTGAAATGACTAGGATTTATAATACAACACAACATGGAAAATTCATTAAGAACTTCATAAACAGTCATCACTCTCCCGTTAATCTCACCTTGCCTAATTCCCACTCAGTTTTCTTTAGAAAAGAAATGAACTTTGGGCTACTAAAAAAGCAACCCCCTCCCAACCAGATCTCCACTCTCAGAATAACCCAAGTAAGATTGTGGCAAAGAAGTCATGCCATTGTCCCTCCAAGGCTGGGGTCAGAAGCTATCCCTGCAGGAACTCCAGCCTCTCCTTCTACCACTGCCTTGGAGGTTGTCTGGGGCACTTGGCCATATAGTTCTTCTCTCTTTGGCTACCATATTGAAAGACTGTGTGTAATGGCAAGCAAATAAGTACTTAGCACCTTGTTTCAGTTCAAGTATGTTTGATCCTTGCCTTGATTATATCAAGTCTTTGTTAAGAAACAGAACTTGTGAAACCCACAGTGGGAGGGGAGCACCAGAGACAGGAACAGGAAGGATGTGAGAGGTGGGTGGAATAGGGAGGAGCTAATTACCATATAAAAGCAGAAGCACAAGCTGGGAGAGAGCAGAACTGAGAAGGGAACACTCATGTTGGCTGGCACTCTGTCTGTCTGTTCTTTCTATGTTTATTTGTGTTTGTAATACTTTGTACAGAAGCCCTGAGACCTTACTGGAAGCCCTGAAAGAGGATTTTCCTGTTGTCTGTTTTACAAAAGTTCTGGAAGTGAGTTTTAGAGGTCCTGGGACTATACTGATGATTTGTGTTGAGTTCTCAGACCTTGTTTGTGGGTCTGTGTTGATTTCACAAGCAGATAGTGGATTGATGATGGTGCCAACAATGTGTATGAATGTTGTTTTGACTCTTTTAAGCTTTATCTTCCCAGGAACAGAAACTTTGAAGGACTTGAGGTGGACTGGACACTGTGAGCTTCAATATGGAATGGGAACTGGATGAGGAACTGTATGAGGAGCTGAGAGCTGCCTGTCTGTGAATCCAGGTGACAGTTTGGTAGAGTCAGGCAAGAGCTGGACCCATGGAAGAGGAACCATGGAATCTGGAAGCCAGCATTGAGTCAAGATGGAAAGACTCCTTGGGTACTTAGTGCTGACTGTGGCCTAGTGGTGGGAGAACTTTGTACTTTGTACCTTGTACCTGTTAAGAATAATTGAGTTCAGGATGATTGGAAACTAAACTCCAATCAACAAGAAGACTTTTTGACTGAGAGATTAAGATGATGTGACCTAGGGGTGGAAAAACTTTGACCTTTGTACTCCGTGTCCCTTAAAGAAGATTGCTCTTTAAGGACAATTAAGAGACTTACTGAATGATATCTTTTGTTTAAAACTATGTGGCCCCTCTAGTGATAAGTTGTTATGTTATAACATTGTGAATGCTGTACTTTGGTTTCTGTGAATGTTTTAGCTTAGTTTACTGCTGAATAAATAGAGAGTTCACTATACTCTTTTATCAGAACCTTAAAGCTATTCACAACAGCAGTCCTCTGGAGAGATGCTTGTGCTTGGTTTTACACTGGGCTCTTTTGCTACAGTCACTTCAAGGATAAGTCTAGGAATTCTCAATAATCTACCACTGGCCCAGTTGCAGCCATTTTCTTGGCCCAAGAAGCTTCCATTTCTGGGACACTTGGTCATATAATCAAGGCAATTGAGTAGGCAATTGAAAAGAAAACAAAGTATATTATAAAGGGAAATAATTAGCCATCCATATATCCTACTACTTAAATGTATGAAAAAATGTTTAGTATACTGTATGTTTCAAACCTACATATGCACCATTATTTACAGATACTATTCAGTGATCAATGATCTTTCTTTCACTCTTTCTTTCCTTTTCCCCCTTTTCTTCTTTTTCTTTCCTTTCCTTCTTTCCTTTCTTTTCATCATCATCCTCTCTCCTGTTCTGTCTCTCTCTCTTTCTGTGTCTATTTGATGTTTTGTGAGTGAATATTATTTGCAGTGTTTCTCATTAGGTGCCAACTCTCAAGATGAAAGAATCAAAGTTCATTCTCCCTCTTTCTGTTCTCACAGATGTAAATCAACATGATTCACTTATGGTATGAACTTAACCCAGTAATTAACAGCATCATTGAAATTTTACTTTTCATTGAAATTCTACTTATCAATACAGCTGTTTGTATGAATGAAGGAATTTATTGCCTCATTATCATTTGCCCTCATTACTATTATTAGCACATAGGCTTCCTTCAAGTTTCTCTTTTTATCTAGGAAAAGTGAGTATTAATTTAATAAATAACATATTAGTTTATCCTTGAATACAGGCAGTCCCTACATTAGAAACAGGTTGCATTTTAGTATTTTGGGTTTCTTTCCAGGTTAGCCTACAGAGCCTCATTTTACTCATAATAAATGTCAATTGCTATAAACAGAAAGCATTTTAAGTCAACAATTTCAGAGTAGGTTGTTTGGCAAAACTTTATTTATAACTTGCTTTGCTTGGAATATGGAATACATTTTCCCATAGAAATAATGTTTGAAATAAGGGTTTAGGTTTCCAAGTCAGATTAAAAAACAAACTACTTGACCTATCTATGCTAAACACTGTAGAACTAGTCTAAGTATACTTCTAACTATGGATAACAGGGGGAAAAATCTAATCTTGTAATTTGTTTTCTCAAGATTCCAGAGGCAAGAATCTACCTGTCTCTAGTGGGAACTTTTCCTTCCTGCAACACTGGTGTGTTACAGATAGTATTAATAGTTCTGTTGTGATCACTCTGAGAGGAATGATTTCATAGTTGGACAATATGGCATTATCCCCTCAGAGCCTTTTTTTTTTTTGGACCTTGTACAACACAGCAGGTTTTATGGTCTCATTTATAGTAGCAGGATCCTACTTTGATCTAACTCTATAGTTCCTAGCATAGATGGTCAAAATGGAGAACAGAAATAAAGAGAGGGTCCAGAAGATATTCATATTTTTTCATAAGATAGGTGACACAAATGAGAGGTTGTCCCATAAATATTTCAGCAGAAATGATTCCTGTGATAAACAATGGAAAACTTTCAGATCCTATTAGATAATCTTAGAGTTAGAATCATGGATTGTTCACTGGGAAATATTTTATATCATCATTTAACAGATGAGGAAACTGAGTGTCCAAAGAGGAAAAATTATTTGTGTTGTTTAACAAATTGCTTTAGGATATAGCTTGGGGTCTGTGCTATTCTTTCAGTGTACCTATTTACTTGAGAGTGATCAGGTTTGCTAGAGACATGTTGGGTTCTTCTACGCCACTTTCTTAAATTTTATTGTGGTAAATTATGAGACAGCATCTGGCATTCCACGTGTTGCAACTGACAGATGTAAGCTGTGATTTTGAGAGAGAATATTCTCTTCTCTTGACCATAAAATAGAAACAATACAAATCTCAGAAAACATATTGGTGATATGCTCACTAGTGGAGTCTGTTCTACTAAGTTTTACCAAGTGAATTGAGGCCATCTCAAGCCAGTGCCCAGGGCCTCACCTTTGTGCCTCTGACACTTATTGGCTCTATGATCAGGGGCAAATTGTTTGATTTTTCTGGATTTCAGTTTCCACATCTGTAAAATCAAAAGGTTGTGTTGAGGGTCAAATTGCCACAGAAATATCAAACACATTTATTGACATCTGTGTAAAGGGGCATATCTGGTAGCAAATTCTCATGCTCTTTCTTTTCAGATTTGTGTGGGGGTAGGGATGAGCTTTGCTGAATGATATCATCTAGTAAAAACAAAAAAAAAACTATGATTAGACATAGATTTAACACATACAGCTTAAAAAGAAGATAGAATTTCACAAACCTGATGTGTTTGAGAAGTAAGTTTGCAAAAGCCAGAAGATGGGGAAGAAAGGCAATTATATTCTGAGCTCCAGAATCAATTAATTAATCAATCAATAAACATTAAGAGCCTACCATGTTCCAGGCACCACAGATAATCAAGAGTACCATTAATGTAGATATGATAGGGATTTGGAGAATAGGGATATGGCAGGTGCCATTGTAAGTTACAAGACTCATAATGGCTAGAATTAAGATTAAAAAAACAAAAACAAAAACTTCAGCTACAGCAGAAAGACCTATGGGCTGGTGTCCCAAAATTACAGCTCCCAAGAAAGCAGGAATTTAGTTCCTGCTCTCTATAGGTGAAATGCCAAGTTCCGAAGGGCAGTGATCAATCAGAGCCTGTTTATCTACCATGAATTAAGCTGCCTGTGTTTCTCTTCCATTGCATGTAGAATAAATGAGCTCATAGCTTTCAGTCCATGGAGTTGTTGGATATAGTAGTCTTGGGAAACAGGTGGTGAGAATGTTAGCTGCTTGTCATTTACCTTGTAGAACATGTCTTCTGACTACTTTCCCAACTCCCACTGACCCTGGCTTGTTGAGTTCCTAGAGGGCACCTAACTACTAATTTCCTTGGGACTCTAAGGGGTTATCCTGAGACTGGCTATTGGAACACTGTAAGTCTAGAGCTCCCTCCAGTATGTTCTCCATTACCAATCAGAATCAGTCTATTTGTTTTTAGAAAAAGGATTTACAGAGGAGGAAAGCAAAAACAGTATTTATAAAACAATCCCTCCCCATCCCCCCATAGCATGGGATATTTTTCACTTGTACGTGATCGAGCAAGGGAATTGGTAGATATGTAGAGAATACATGGGGCCAAAGTCTACCTCACAACTCCTAGCCCTGAGAACCATTTTCTCCTTTTGTTGAGCCCTCATCACATTCCCCATAGGTATTATTCTCTGTTGAGATCATGGAGAACCCATAGCCAAGACTTCTATTTGTCATCAAGCCTCACTATCTGTGAATAATCAGGTTACCATTATCAGATGTCTGACTATCCTTCCTCATCTGGTGGCAAGCACGTTTTTGTTGGACATTTCTATGCCCCTAGTATACTTTGTAACTAACTCGGATCACTGCTGTGACCTTTAATGGCTCCTCCAACATTTTGAAATTCACATGATCATAACTCCAGAAGTTAGGTATTTATATATTTAGATGCCTGAGATCAGGGAAGAATAATTGAAAAGAAATAGAAGTCTCAGGTAATTATTGCGGCTAAGTGGGGGAATCAACTTGCTGCCTCTCTCAAACCCTAATTAGTTCATGGTAGTCCTTCATTTGGAGGAAGGGGCAGATTGAACAGTAGATAACTCTTTCATATGAACACTTAATTCCAGCTCAGTTACCCAGAAGTCATCAGTCCTTCAGACTCTAAAGCCTGAGACTTCAGCAGTCTGTTCCCTCTCACTTCTCTCCAATTACACTTCCATTCTTTTTACAGTATATGATTTTCACTTTACTATAATGTAACATGTTTTATTCCAAACCCAGTGGGGAGATTTGGAGGCTAATGGGCTGTGGATTGAAATGGCTAGTAATTCCTTGAGTGCTATGGACACAGGAGTAACCACAAGGGGCAACATTAGGGTATCCCACATAATACATTTCTAGCATATTATTTGAGATTAAATTTTTAAAATATTTTTAATAAACTTGTTTTGAACCCTGGTGCAATCTGAGGCTATTTGCTTTAGTGCTTAAAGGACCTATAAAAGATGTTTTCCCTTTTACTTGATTAGGCTTTAACTTGACAGATTTTTAAAATTAAAACTTTTAAAGTCCAAACTAGTTATTATGCTATAACCATTACAGCATGGTATGTCATAGAAGTTGTTTTATACTATCAAAAGGATATTGTGGCACTGTCAGTCTCCATTTTATTTTTGTAAGTTACCATGAATGTTTAGTTATTCAAGAACTGGTGCTTAGTTGTAGGGTTTGGCCTCATTGAGATTTAAAGGGTTGGCAAATATCGAGCAACTGTGATGAAGAAGGTTTTGAAAATACTTCACACAGTGATGTGGCCACATTAAGGGAATCTCAGTTGCTTCCTAGGCAATAGAAAGATCAACATGAAGCTTATGGTTAGTCCATTAGAAAATAATAAAAATGACAGTATAACTAAATTAATGTAAAGATTCAGTCCCAACCCAATCAAACTATTGACGAAATGCCTAATAGAACCTGACAAAATAATAACATTCATTTAGAGGTCAAGAATTTAAAGAGAAATAATGAAAAAAAGTTGTAAGGAAGAGGGTCTAGCAATACCACACATTGAGCTGTACTATAAATAAGTAGCAATATTCCAACAATTGGTATTGATTAAAAAAATAGATCCATGTCTGACCAAGCTCTAGGTATTCCACAGCATCTGTTTCAACTGCTTTCGTGGCCATTGTAGCAAATTGTTCTCCTCTATCCATCCTGCTGGGGGAAGTCCTCACATGCCTGGGGTGAACACGCTCCAACTCACTGACAGGTTTGAGGCCAGTAGGTTACCTTCACTCAAGCTGGCTTAGCATCATCTGTCAAGACAGTTTACTTGAGTGTGGCTGCTACCCACACTTTCTGGAGCCAAAGATAAGAGCTGAGTGCCAGGAAGACACAAAAAATGGATAAACGGCCTTGAAGAGGGCTCAGCAAGCCCTTATACCAGAGGTGCTAGTTCCTGCTGAGTCCCCATATGACCCAGGTGCTGATGTGCTACAGATGCAAAAGCAGACAAACATTTTCTGACATAACTTGTAGAACATATGATTCTTTTTGTCTGAATGTACTTATTTGTAAGAGTAGAAGGCTTTTATTGGGAGGATTATAAAAAGGTAGTGATAGTGATGTGAAGAAAAGGAAAAGAAGGGGGGGCGGGGCCAAGATGGCGGAGTAGAAACAGCTCATCCAAGCCACTCTGCCCCCAGATTCCCCCCAAACTATGTAAAAGGGGACTCTGAACAACTTCTGTAGCCCCAGCACCCACAGAACGACACAGAGAAGCTAACCTCCCGCTGAGGACAGCTCAGCAGCCCTGCAGGAAGGACCAGCTCAGTGGTCTGGGAGCCAGCAGTGTGCAGAGCACGGGGAGCCAAGCTGAGCCAAGCAGAGCTCAGGTACCAGTGAGCCGAGGGTTTAACCCCAGGGCGGCAGGGCCAGCAGCCGGCTGGACACCAGCAGCTGTGGCGACTCCAGAATTATCAACATAGACATGCCTAGGATAAAGTAAGAGGTTAGTGCCCTATGGACTTTGGGACCAGTATTTGGGGAATGCATCGGCTTCCTCCCCTGGGGGCTAGAAGCCACTGAGGACACACGCCATTTTGTAGTTTTCAGAGGCAGCTCCAGCTCCTGGCCTGCAAATTGTAGGGAGATCCAGGGATCAGTCTTGGGGGGTAATCACTCTTGCTTTAACCTCCCTGGATCTGGATTGTGATCTAGGGTGGAAGTCGTGGGTGGGTTTACAGCTTGCCAGAAACGGAAGTTGCCCTCCCACACGTTCGGGACGAAAATTCCCCTGTCAGCAAAGCCATAGTGTGGCAACAAGCCCAAAAGTCAAGTAATTAAATGGCAACATGCCAAGGCAAAGGAAACAGAAAAATGCAACCCTAGACTCCTATTTTGGGGGCATAGAGCGGGAAAAGGACTGTGAGGTCAGAAGTCCTGCTCCAAAAGCCCCAGGGGAAAACATGAGCGGGTTGCAGGCCATAGAGGACCTTAAGAAGTACTTTAAAAATCAAATAAGAGAAGTGGAGGAAAAATTGGAAAGAGAAATGAGAAGGATGCAGGAAAAGTATGAAATGAGGGTCAACAGCCTGACTGAGAAAACAACACCTTAAAAAATAGACTAACTCAAATGGCAAAGGAGGCCCAAAAGGGCAATGAGGAGAAGAATGCCTTAAAAAGTTGAATTTGCCAGATGGAAAAAGAATCTCAAAAATTCACTGAGGAGATTCATTCCTTCAGAGTTAGACTGGAGCAAATGGAAGCTAATGACTTTATGAGAAATCAAGATGCTGTTAAGCAGATCCAAACAAATGAAAGAGTAGAAGGCAATGTGAAATATCTCATGGGAAAAACCACTGACCTGGAAAATAGATCCAGGAGAGACAATTTAAAAATTATTGGACTACCTGAAAGCCATGATCAAAGAAAGAACCTAGAAATCACCCTTCAAGAAATTCTCAAGGAAAATTGCCCTGATGTTTTAGATCCAGAGGGCAAATAGAGGTTGAAAGAATCCACAGATCACCTCCTGAAAAAGATCCCAAAAAGAAAACTCCCAGGAATATTATAGCCAGGTTCCAGAATCCCCAGATCAAGGAGAAAATACTACAAGCAGCCAGGAAGAAACAATTTCAATATTGTGGAGACACAATCAGAATAGCCCAGGACCTGGCAGCTTCTACACTGAGGGCATGGAATATGATATTCCAGAGGACAAAAGAACTGGGAATGAGCCCAAGGGTCACCTACCCAGCAAAACTGAGTATTTCATTTCAGGGGAAAATATGGTCATTCAGTGGAATAGAGGACTTTCAAGCATTCTTGAGGAAAAATCCAGAATTGAATAGAAAATTTGACATCCAGACACAAGAAGCAAGAGATGCCTGAGAAGGTAATCAGGGAAAAGAAATCAAAAGGAACTTATCAAAGTTGAACTATTTACATTCCTATATGGGAAAACAATAAGTGTGACTGATGATATCTTTCTCACTATGAAAATAATGGAAGAAGGGTATGTGGTCATATGAATACATATGTAAATGTGTGTGTATATGGTTACAGTTATATATGGATAGAGGGCATAGATTGAATTTGTTGGGAAGGGAGAATACTCAAGGGATGAAATTATGAGGTGAGAGAGGAAAGTGGCAAGAAGAGATGGGGAGAGACAGGGTAGGGTAAACTATCTCATGTAGAAGAAGCAAGGGGAAGTGGTTGCAAGGGAGGGGGAGAATAGGAAGACAAAAAGGCAAAACTACATTCTCATTGAATTTGGTTCAGGGAGAGAATGACATACATACTAAATGGGATATCTCAACCTACAGCAGAATAGGGGGAAGGGGGATGAGAGGTGCGATGATGGATGGGAGGGCATCCTTGGGGGGAGGGGAGGTTGGAAGTACCCACTATAGAAGAGGGACAGGATGATGTAGGGAATGGACCAGGTGGGGGGTGGGATGAGTGGGAGGGAATTATAAGCAGCCTTGTACAATATATCTACTATGATAATGTTTTGCATAGCTAGACATGTACAACAAATACTGAATTACTTATCTTCCCAGAGGGACTGGGTGACAAGGGAGGAAGGAAATGGATCTGAAATTCGAGGTCTTAACATTAAATGTTTCAAATATATATAAATACTATTATTAATACTCTTTTGTTTATAATTGGGAGATAAGATGTGCAGGCATTGGGACACAAAGATTCACCTTCCTCTAATGCAAAAGTCGAAGGGGGTATGGGAGAAGGTATGGGAGAGAGCAGATTGGAGGAAGCGATATCTTGTGGGACTGCTATTCTGGGAGGTTGGGTAGGGGAATAACGGGGGGAAAATGATTGTAACTCAAAATCTGGTGGAAATAAATGATGTAAAACAGAAGTTAATAAAGCATTTGTTTAAAAATAAAAGAAAAGGAAAAGAAACAAAAAAAATCAACCAGTCATTTAAAATTGTGCAGATTGAACACATAAGGATTACCAGAAACGGACACAAATAATTAAGGTAGTCTTGGTTCTTTGTTATATTTAAAAAACATTCTGAACTTAACAGATTCACATTGTCCTATACAATATTTTTTCTTGTCATTTGTATATGGAAATGTTCATGTTTATTGGTGATTTTCAAACTCATTAATTTTTTTTTAAATCACTGACAGGTGCTTATAAAGAATACCTATACTGATATACTGACATTGTACTATATAATTCTCTGGTATGCACAATTTCTCTGAAGATGTCAATGACATACTTAGAATTAGCTTAACATTAGTTTTCAAATTTTAATTGGAAATAAATCCATATTTTCATGGGACTGAATAAATTCTGCAAAAATGTTAGCCATGCCAATTTTCCTGGCTCCATAAAAAGTAAAGAGACCCTAATGGCAAAGAAGACAGTTAAGTTTTTAGTGTAATGGTCTATGCCTAGCAAACTATATAGAAGTTAATATTCAGACTTTTTTTGAGGTCTTAGTCTACCAATCCAATCATTCCCCAAGAGAAGTTCATTTTCTGCCTGTACTACTTGGATGAGGCAAACTTCTCTAGCAGACCATATTTGGGGAGGGCTTTCAGCAAACCTTCATATTCTGCCTGTTGTAGTCTTAATGATGACTTTTAGGTATGGAGGAAAGGGAGGATGATTGGTGGTGATATATTGGTAATTAGCTGGCAGGATAGATCTCACACAGGATTTAATTCAATTCCACAAGTATTTATTGAACTTTTGTGGTTCAGTGGAAAGACTTCTGTCTTTCCAGTCAGAGAATCAAGAAATGAATCTTATGAATCATATAGGCAACATGAGTTCTATATGACCCTGAGCAAATCACTTCCCTTTCTGGGCCTCAGTTACCTTATCTGTAAAATGAGATCATAGAATAAAATAATTTTGAATATCCTTTCCAGCTGAGTCCTCCATTAAGGGCCATTATTCTTCTATTTAAAGGGCTAAAGGTTTTTAAATGTGTCACCAATCTCCAGGCAAAAGCTGAGAGCTGAAATGTAATCCATATCTATAGGGGAAAATGCTCTTGAAGACAATTGTGGACAGAAACATTTGGCTATGGGCTACTGTTTACCACCAAGACTAGCATATCTCTTGGGAATGAAAGGATTCTTCCCCAGCACACTTCTAACATCCCTGCTGCAAAATGAAATTAAGAGATATGAGGGGAAAAAAAATTATGCTTTTAGCCAGCTACATTTCAGAAGGATTTTCATAGCTTCCAAACCTGAATTAATGACACCACCAAGGAGTGGCTGCTAAAGATGAGTAAGAAAACATGTTTGGTAACAGCAAGTCCCTCCAAAAGAGTGGGGAAAAATGTTATTAAAGACAGAAGCAGATCTTAAGGTGTCATTTTTACTTGGTAGCAAAGTAGAGAAATAGAAATGAACTTAGCTCTTGTATGACAAAGATAGCTCAGCACAGATAAGATATGTTATTGGCTCTGATTCTACTTTGATAAAAAAATAAATCTCCACACGACATAAAAATAAATATTCAAGAGGAGAAATTGTTCAAAAGTTTAGCTTGGTTATATCACCGTTAATAATTAATGAGTAGATAATGAATGCAGTGTGAATTTAAATGAGTTTTTGTAGCATGAGGGAGTCTACAAATGTTTGATCAAATCCAAATAATATGTGAGCATACAGGGAATTTTTTTCCTTAAGGTTTGAAATAGAAGGCAGAAAAACTAAAGAAGATTTTGCTTAGTATGGCCACCTTTTCATTGTTTTTTGTCTCTGATCTTTCACAGTTCATTAAAGCAATCTGAATCCACTTTCAGAATTAGCACTAATTGGTATTCTTGTTGAACTTCTTTTCAGGGATGCCAAGGATTTGATGATCACAGACTCTTTGCTGACCTTCCTCCTCTGAGAGGTGATCCCTTCAGGTCATGCCTAACTATTCACAGAGTAGACTTTCAGTTTTCTTAAGCTCTTTATTAACCAGGTGCATTACTGGATAGAGAGTTGGACTTGGAGTGAGGAAGATCTGAGTTCAGATTCAGTCTCTGACAGTTATTAGCTGTTTGATCTGGGCAAGTCACTTAACTCTCTACTTCAGCTGCTTCATCTGTCAAATAGAGTTAATTATAGAACCTATCTCATGAGACCATTGTTGGGATGAAATAAGATAACAAAGTACTTTGCAAACTTTAAGAGCTAGTTATTATTATTGCTATTATCTCAAGTTTCAGCTACTCCATGGAGCCTTCTCAGATTATACCTGCCTACCTTCCCCCTCCTTAGAACTCCTAAACATACAGTCTGTGTTCCACTTACTTTGAGAACTGAAAACTGTGCCATGTGGTCTGATGCAAAGCTTTGTTATAAAAATATGCATTCTTTTTTTTTTTTTTGCTTTTTGGAGGGCAATTGGGGTTAAGTAACTTGCCCAAGGTCACACGGCTAGGTTTTTGTTTGTGTGTGTTAAGTGTCTGACAGGGGATCTGAACTCAGGTCCTTCTGACTCCAGGGCCAGAGCTCTACTCACTGCGCCACCTAGCCTCCCCTAAAAATATGCATTCTTCTCTTGAAATTGGTACTATTCTAGAAAATCTCTGACCTAGGGTGACCATAGTTATGGTGCACAACTGAGGTGAATGGACATGAGAGGCCCAGATGTATTTACTCTCTGTTTGAAAGGATTAATGAATAGCATAAGAAATGTAGACTTACTATCTCCTGATTAACTTTCATATGAAATTAAAATTAAATATTTACTGAGCAACTATTATGTGCAGAACTCTGTTAAAATTAGACTAGAGACAACAAAATATGATATTGTCCCTCTCCTAAAAGGTTTATATCATAGGTAAAATGTTAAGTAATTTTAACAGTTTTCAAAGGCAATTCAAGACAAGAAAGCAATACATAATTAACTGCATAAAATATTTATACAGATAATAATTACTTTAAGAATT